>JAGFNQ010003764.1:39276-61944 GCA_024364735.1 Boesenbergia rotunda
TCTAGAACTTGGTTTAGCCTCAGGTCCTGCTGGATGGTTCGGTTCAGTATTTGGTTCAATTACATGGGTTGGTTCAATTATTGGTTCAATTGACTCAGTAGTTGGTTCAATAGTCAGTTCATTTAGAAAGTTCAGCTAGTAGTTCAATTGATGGTTTAATAATTTGTTCATTATCTTCCTGATCAATATTTGATGAATTTATATTTGGATTATCAGATTTTGAATTAGTTTCCTCATCAAATATTAAATTCATTGTTTCTTCAATTTTGTTCGTTTGTCTATTGTAGACCCTATAGGCCCTACTTGTGGTTGAATATCCTAAGAATATTCCAGGGGTTGACTTATACTGAAATTTTCCTAGGTAGTCCTTGGTGTTTAGGATGTGGACTTTGCACCTAAAGACCCTTAGGTAATATAGGAGTCTATGGTAGTATAGTTCATTGAGAGTTTTATTATGTCTTTTGTTAATTAGGACCCTTGTTTGAATGTAGCAAGTCGTACTAATTGCTTCCGCCCAAAATTGGTTAGCTAAGTTGAATTCATTGAGCATGGTCCTAGCGGCTTCCTGTAGGGTTCTATTCTTCCTTTCTACTATCCCATTTTGCTGGGGGGTTCTAGGACATGAAAATTCGTGAATATACCCGTTTATTTTACAAAATTCGTCAAACCTTTGATTCTCAAATTCTCCCCCGTGATCACTCCTAAGTCTTTTAATTTTGGTATCATTTTGATTTTCAATTATCTTACATAGGTCAATAAACCGGTTAAGGGTTTCATCCTTAGTTTTTAGGAACCTAACCCAGGTGAACCTAGAGTAATCATCGATAATGACTAAGCAGTACCGGTTTCCGCTTAGTGACTTGGCTCCATGTGAATCAAATAGGTCAAGGTGCAGGAGCTCAAGTGTGGTTTGAGTCAGGTCTGATTGAATTGACTTGTGATTAGACTTGGTTTGTTTACCTTGGTTGCATGAATTACATATTGTGTTTTCATAGTTCTTTATTTTTGGTACTCCTTTAATTAGACCAAGTTGAGTGACTTTTGAAATTAGTCTAATATTTGTATGTCCTAATCTCCTATACCAGAGGTTGGATTCTTCTAACTGAGTTAAGGGGCATTTACGTACTAAGGGTAGATTGATAATATAAACATTATTTTTTCTAGTACCTTTAAGTAAGACTTCCGAGTCATGAAGGTTTCTAATCAGGCAGTCAGAGTTGGTAAAGGTAACTATATAGTCAGTATCACATAGTTGACTTATACTAAGCAAATTAAAATTAAAGTTCTCAACCAAGAGTACCTTTTTAATCACAAAATCAGATTTGAGTTCAATGTTACCTGACCCAATGACTTTGAGTGTAGCATTATTGCCAAATGCTACTGTGCCTAGGTTCTTGAACTTGAGTTTGGTGAATTTCAATTTGTCTCCAGTCATGTGTCTGGAGCATCCGCTATCCAATATCCATTGGTTCAAATCTTTATATTCCCCCACATAAAGTACTTATTGATTTGGATCCAATTAGAATTAAGGATAGCTTAAATTGATTTTCACAACCTAATCTGTCTCACCCAATCTAGAGTTATCAATCACGTTAACCTTATGGGTTTTGTGAGACAGGTTTTAACAGAAATAAAGATTTTATTTTGAAAAGTTGAATTATTTTTACAAACACTTAAGCTTTAAATTTGTTTTGAAAAATGGTTGAATCTAAGATTAATTGAAATTTGTGTTAGATTAAAATCTGACAATAATAAAGTGAATTTGATTTTCAATAATCGGCTTCCAGGTGTTGGCAAGGTACTAGGCCTTCTTTGGTCGTAGCCTTATTGTATCATCAACTCTTTCCTTAACAAAGCCTTTTATTGAAAATTCATCTTCAAATTACTCCTTAATAGATTTTGGTCTAACTAGTTTGGACCATAGATCGGTAGCTTCGCCTAGTTCCACCAAAATGGTTTCCCTAACGTACTATCATCTCACCTCCACCCAATACTATGTTGTTCAAATTTCAGTTAAATCGTTTCAGTCCTTAGTCTAACCAATCCTAGGTCTAAACATAATAATTTGCAGAAATAAATAAACAATTAAGCATGAAATTTAAAATTACAGAATTAAAAAAGTTTATCTAATTATTAAAATAGTTTTTAAATTGGCTCCCCTTGACTAAAGTCACGATAATGATTAGGCAAGATGTGAATCTTGTCCTTGGGGATCCAATACTGGTTTGGTCTAGCTTGGTTGTTCAAGCAATGTTTGGGTACCCATGCTTGAACTTTGGGTCTAGATTGGTTCAATACAGCATAATATGACTGTTGTCTCGACTTGGTTCGATATCCTAACCCAGATCGATTTAGAATGGACTTCTATTTTCCAAGGATCATGTCAAGACCCTTGAACCCGAAGTAAATCGTTTTAAAGCTACTCTGAGGTCCTTGACTTGAGTTTTCAAGGAGGAGTTCTCTTTCGCAAGCTTTTCAACTTGAGTAGAGGTTCCTTCTTGAACCTTCTTGGTCAAGGATCTAGAGTCAGCTTCCTCTTTCAGGAGTTTTACTTCCTGTCGGAGGGATTCGACTCGGATTTTGGCTTTCTCCAAGTTACGAGATAAGTACGCTATTAACTTTGATAATTCAATTTCGGAATAATCACTTACTGTTATATTGTCGTTCTCCAAAATTGTGAGCCTTCCGTCGTCCGGCTCCGATTCTGATCCAGTGTCGATGTCTTCCGAAGTGGTCAAGGCGAGAAGGTTTGACTGTGGGGCCTCTTCTTCTTCTTCGGAGGAAGATTCGTCCCACGTGGCTTGATGAGCCTTCTTCCTTCGAGTCTTCTTGGCTTCCTTTAGATTGGGGCACTCTGTTTTGTAGTGTCCCTTTTTGTTGCATTCGTAGCAGGTCACATTTGGTTTGGTCTTTGAAGTTGAGGGTTCAGCTGGATCTTCTTTTCTTCGGCTGGCTTTCCTTCTGTTGGTCTGATGCTTCAGCTCCTTGTAGTAGTCCCGGGCTAGTCGAACTAACATGGGTTTATCCCCTTCACTATCGTTTGAGTCTGAGTCTGAGTCAGACTCGGGTGCAGGTTGAGTCTTTTTCTTGGCTACCTTTCATTGGGGTTTACCTGCAATAAAAGCAATACCTTTTTCGGCCATAGTGCAGTTAGTCTGTTCATGTAACTCTAATTCTGAAAACAATTCATCTAATTTAATTTTTGATAGATCCCTTGAATCCTTGTAAGCATCTACCATAGATGCCCACAGAGTATTTCTTTGGAAAGCATTTAAGGTATACCTGATAAGGTCACGGTTTTCTACCTTGTGACCGATTGTGTGTAGATCGTTCATCAGCTACTAGATTCTGGTGTGGACCTATGCTGCTGATTCACCCTCATTCATCTTTATGGTGTAGAGTCTGTTCAGCAACAGATCTCTTTTGCTGATTCTGGTGTCGGAGGTACCTTCGTGCAGCTCAATCAGTTTGCTCCAAAGTTCTTTGGTGCTGCTGAAAGGACCCACCCGGTTCAGTTCTTCCTTGGTTAATCCGCACTGCAACGTCTGAGTTGCCTTAGCATCAGCCTCGATCTTTTTCTTCAGCAAGGGGTCCCATTCTGAGTAGTGCTGTGCCACTCCTTCTGTGTTCTTGGGGATTTCAAGACCATATTGGATTATGATCCACATATCCACCTGAGTTTTTAGGTGGACTTCCATCCGACTCTTCCAGTAGGAGAAATCTTCTCCACTGAAGAGCGGTGGTCTGGTTGTGCTGAAACCCTCTTGCATGACCATAATAATTTCTGAAATAATCAAAAACAGAGAAACTCGTCCCAAGACTTGGTCTTGGACTAGTAGTGCAGGAAGAAAAAAAATTAATCGAGAAAAAAACGATCGAGTGGTGTTGCACCAACCTCTATTAACAAGAAAAATTTGAAAAAGAAATAAAAATAATTTCGAAAAAAATATGAAAAAACTCTCAAATTGGTGGTTGCACCAAATTTGAGTCACCCTCTCTGATATCACTTGTTGGATCGTAGAAAACGATAGAGAGGGGGGGGGTGAATATCGTTATGAGACAGTTAAAGAATATGCACAGCGGAAAGAAATAAAGTTCACAAGAACACAAGTCGTTTTTTACATGGTTCAGAGTTGCAGGAATTTCGGAACAGAGGGTCGTTGTCGGCGCTGGAACCTTGAAGTCGGAGTTTACCGGAGCGTAGTGCTTGAACGAAAAGGTTTGTAGCGTTGAGAGCAAGTTGTGTTGAAGCCTTGGGGTGCACCCCCTTTTATAGTGCTCACACGGGCGCCTGTGAAGTTGGGGGGCCTAACACGTGGCCTTCCCTGCACGAATCCTTATCCGCGGGCTCGGTCAGCGCTAATCCACCTCCACTTGGGTGCCTGAGCTGATGGGGGCTCCCGTGAACTCACGAGTGCCTTATCTGGCTTGATCCAGAGGCTTCGCTGCTGTGGTTGGTGTTTTGACTTCACACTTGGGTGCTCGTAACCATACGGGCGCCTGAGCCCATTCGGGTGCCTGAGTCCTTCCGGGCGCCTAGGCACAGTGAAGCACCTCTCTTGCAGACGACCAGTCCTTCGACCCTGTAACTAAGTTTAGTACCAAAACCACAACAAGTATTAATTACAGCCGTAGCTGTCTTGGTTCTGACTTTGGGTCTCCCAAATGGAACCCTAGGTCGAACCGACGCCTACTTTTCCCTCTACGGGGAACACGTCCTCACCTACTCCTCTCAGGAGAGTTTACCTTTTGCCAACCGGCTCCTCCGGTTGGTCTTTTGCCCAATCTACCTGACAAGGTCTTCGTGCCCAACTTCCGGTCAGGTCTTCGGTGCCCAGGCCCTTGCCAGGATTTCTTGCCCAGTCCTCGACCAGGACTTCTTTGCCCGACTTCTAGTCAGGTCTTCTTGCCCAGTCCTTGACCAAGACTTCTTTGCCCAGCCCTTTGCCAGGACTTCTTGCCTAGCGTACCTAGGACTTCTTCCTGCACACTCAATGAACATGTTAGATCACAATAACACCTTAACTTCTGAACCCTTTGCCATTATCAAAACCCAGGTTTGACTTAGGTGCTGCCTGCACCAACAATCTCCCTCTTTTTGATTTATGGGAACACGGTTCAAAAAGTTAAGTTAAAGAAACAGGTATTGTAAAAGATTTTAAATTTCCTCCCCCTAGAAGAAATTCTCCCCCTGAGTTTTTCAAAAGTACGTGGGGTTTTTGAAAAATATTTCTAAGTCCAAAATGATTTTTCAGGTTTTCAACACTTATAAAATTTTCAAAAAGATTTTCAAGTTGGAGACAAATTTTCCAAAAGATTTTTAAGTTTAACCACTTAGAAAATTTTTCCAAAGAAAATATAAGTTAAAACAGTTAGAAAATTTTCCAAAAGAAATTTAAGTTAAAACTCTTAGAAAATTTTCAAAAAGAAATTGAATTGAGTGTTGGTGCAAGTTGCATCAGTGATGCCCTCCTCTAAGTGTTTTAATGTTTGACAATATGATTAAGTCAGTGATACATTGAACAAGGGAAGGGGAGTTAAGAGAGGAGTAACAAAATGGACCAAAGTCCTAGTAAACCTAGGCAATAAGTCCTGGTTCGAAGAATTGGGCACTAAGTGCTGATCATGGATTGGGCACTAAGTCCTGGCAAAGGGCTGGGCAGGGAAGACCTGCTCGGGAGGTGGGCATGATGACCTGGTTCGAGGAATTGGGCACTAAGTCTTGGCCAAGGGTTGGGCATCGAAGACCTGGTGAGTGAAGCTGGGCAATAAGTCCTAGTGAGTGAAGCTAGGCAAAAGTCCTAATGAGTGAAGTTAGGAACCAAAGTCCTGGACTTAGGGTTTGGGCACGAAGTCTTGGTCCAAGGGACTGAGCAACTTAGTTGAGCGATGACTAAGGACAGAAGTAGAGATGGGTCAGGCTACGGACGTCTCGAGATCTGAGAGTATCGGAGGCTAAGCAAAAGTCCACCCGAAGGACTGGCTGGCAACCGTCTCCTGAATAGAGTAGGTGAAAGGCGTGTTCTCGGGGTGGGAACTTGCGTCAGTTTGACCTTGGGTTTTGTGGAAATCCGAAGTCAGAACCAAGTCCTTAAGGCTAATATTGTGTGTATATTTGCTTTGTATTCGTGTATCATGCAGGTGCCAAGAATGGAAGACAAAGCAGGGAAATTACACAGAAGGCGGCTGGAAGCTTTGAAGCTAGGCACCCCCATTAATAGGGGCACCCAACAGCATCCAGGCGCCCCCATCAATAGGGGCGCCTGGCTCAAATAACAAAAGAAGAAGTTTCGTGAAGAAGGCAGAATAGGCTTCCATTCAGGCGCGTGGGATGATACAGGCGCCCAAGTTGAAAGTTGTATTTGCTGTTTCGAGTTCGAACCAAAGATAAGCTTTCATTCAGGCACCCGAGAGGTTCGGGGTGCCCTGGTCAAAGGTTTTATCAGCTACGACGAGTTCGGCGCGGGGATAAAAGTTTGACCAAGTCCATAGGAGCGCCCCCATCATCACAGGCGCCCGTATGAAGCCTATAAAAGGGGCCTCGACCCCTCAACTTCAAACACAACTTCCAAGATCCATTTTGAGTGTTCTAACTGACGACAAAGCGCTAACGACGAGGCTCTGCGACCGGGAGGCTCCGGGAGGAAGTGCGCGGCACTTCGGAGGTCCAGATCGGCCGAGTTTCAAACCTTGTTTGTTCGGTTTGCTTTAATTATTTTGCATTTCAACTCCTATCATTCTTGTTTGTATATCAACTGTAAGACGGGTTTTCTCCGCCTCCGGAAATTTCGGAAAGGAGAGCAATAGTAGACTCACGCCGAGTACATAGACCTTAGATGTACTGACCCTAGGGGGTCGGGAACCAAGTAAATAAATCCTGCGTGTCTGCTGTGCTCTTTTATTTTTTTGTTTTACTTTTCCGCTGTGCTACTAACACTTTGATTAGAATGATCGAAAGTTTACGAAGTTTATCGCGAAGATTTTACGGTCGATATTCACCCCCTCCCCTCGACGGCACCGGTCCTACATTGAGTAGTTAGAAAAATTTTCAAAAGGAATTTTGAATTTCAACACTTAGAAGATTTTCCAAAACAAGTTTTGAATTTTAACACTTAGAAAATTTTCCAAAACAAGTTTTGAATTTTAACACTTAAAAAATTTTCCAAAACAAGTTTTGAATTTTTTACACTTAGAAAATTTTCCAAAACAAGTCTTGAATTTTAACACTTAGAAGATTTTCCAAAACAAGTTTTGAATTTTTTACACTTAGAAAATTTTCCAAGACATTTTTGTTACTTTACTTTTTAAAAAAGGAGATAAAAGTTTTTGAAAAACATTAATTTAGAAGAATTAAAATAACTTCTTTTCTCTTTCGTTTCTAATCACTCCCCCTTTGCTATATATCAAAAAACTATTAAGGCAAACAAATTGAGTAAAGAAAGTAAAGGGTTGTATTAAACCAATTTTAAGCATAAACTGAACCAAACCAATTTAAATTCTCTCTTTCGGGTCCTCTCTAGCCTAGTTAGCTACTTACTAACTGTCACAAACAGTAGCTTTATCTAGGATTAGTCAAGTTAAGTGTTCTAATCAAGTTAAATTTTCTAAGCTTGACACTTAATTTGATTACTGTTCAATTGGTATTTATTGCCCCAATTACTGCAGATGCACTGACTTAAAGCATCTTGAATCAAGGCATAGACTTAAACATCTTATCCCAGTCTAGGTTATAAATTAAAAGTACCCTAAGGTGTTTGTGAGATGCTGGCTTCTAGATCTATAGGTGCATGTAGATCTAGGGTTAGGGCCAAAGCTAAGTCCATTTGCGAAAAAGCCCTCTAGTTTTGAAGGGGGTAAGTTTTTAAGAAAAATAAGTCAGAAAATCATTTTACAAAAAATGATTTTTCCAATAACAGATAAAAAGTAAAACAATTAAAACAAACACTAGTAGAGCAGTCCTATTCTACTAAGCATAACCCTAACTGCCTTTTTAGTGAGCTAAACTCAGACTCAGGTAAGGGTTTGGTGAAGATATCAGCTAAGTTTTATTTTAAGTCTACATGCTTAACGACTTTTCACCCCTGGCTACATGATCCCTTACGAAGTGATGTTTAACCTCTATATGTTTTGTTCTAGAGTGTAGGATTGGGTTCTTAGTTAGATTGATTGAACTTATGTTATCAATGTAGACTTGGGTTTGGGTGTAATCAAGCTGGAAGTCCTTAAGAGTGTGAAGAAGGAGAGGAAAGCACAAAGAGGCCTTCGAGAGGAAGAAGAAGAAGTAGAAGAAGGAGAGGAAAGCACTCCTTCACCAAACCAAGCCGCATATACTTCTTTCCCTCCCTTTGCTTGCACTGCCACCTTCACCAAGAGAAAGAGGCTTCTCTCCACAACCGGCACCTTCATCTCCTTCTTCCTACTGCCGAGGGTCACAAAAGGAGGAGGAAGACTCCTCCTTGTCCTTGTAACTTTCGGCCAAGAGGTTGAGAAAAAATTGAGAGAAGAGAGGTGAAGCACTTCTCTTCCTCAAGGGGCGCCGACCGGTTGACCTAGGAGAGAGAAAAGAGAGAGAGGAGAAGAGAGAGCCTTGGGTTGATTAATTGGATTAATCAGCCTTAGTTTCATGATCTCATGGGGTATTTATAGGGCTATGGCAGGGACCAAGAGGAGGAGTTGGACCTTGGCCTATTAATGGATCTAAAACCAATCCATTAATTAAGATCCATTCTACTAAAGGATCTTAATTGAACTTCCTCTCCAACCCTCATATTATCATATGGGCTCCACCTATTATCAATCATCCATCCCCCCGTTTTTAAGATATCGAATGCCCGTCGATTAATTTAAATTACTGACAATTTTAATTAATCGACTTCTGTCTCCTTGACTAGTACCACTCAACCTTATCATCATGTCAGATCAAACCACCTACAAGGTTTAACCTGATGATCCTTTTGAGCTCATCAAGAGGGCATCATCATCCTGACTCACCAGGACACGGATTCCATCAATAATCAACGACACACCATATAATTAATATTATTTCTCAACTTATCGGGCTTATCGATTTAACAGAATAAATCTTACCCATTGATAAATTAGAATAATTAACTATATATGCTCGTTATTATATCGGGATTTAGGGATTGTACTTTATAATAAATCCAAGGTCTAATCCAATTATCAAGTCAGTACAAATTGGATGATCTCTAGTTTTGGTCCTGCTCAATGCACGCAATGCACACTAGTGTAATTCTATGGTCAAGACCAACCACACCTAATTACACTACAACCATCCCGATGGTTTGTCCAATTCTATCTCAACTGTAAGCCTCTTACTTATACTAGGCAAGGGACTGATAACATGATCTTCCGTGTGACACCACACACCATGTTATCTACAATACAAAGTAAAGAACTTTTATGCATGTACTAATATAAACAAGCATCTAGTGTTGTTGTGATTCTCTTTTCAAAAATATAGATGATCTTATATAAAAAGAGTATGTCTTTTACTATACACATCTATCATACTGGTGGGGTTTATACTATTTAAGTAGTGATAAGTGATCAAAGCACTACTTATCAGTTTTTCTGATGTCTGCGGCCTGTTAACACCGCTGGCCACATTTAAAGCTATCTCAGACCTTAACATCTTGAGCATTAGCCTGACTCTTTCTCTTTCAGTGCCAACTAGCTCTGGGCATAGACGAGCTAGCCGGTTGAACTTCCTCACTGCTTCATCCATGGATAGTTCTCCTTGTCTGAACTCCATGAATTCATCATAATGCTTGTTGGTTACTCGCATGTGAAAGTATTCTTCGATGAACTTGGTCTCAAAGTCGGCCCATGTCATCTGGCTAACATTTCTCTTGGCCTTGACTCTCTCCCACCCCATTCTAGCATCTCCTATAAGGCAGAATGATGCACACTTTATCTTCTCTACCTCAGGCCAGTCCAGTAGCTCTACTATGCTTTCCAATGTTTTGAACCATGCTTGAGCATTCCATTATTCGCTTATGCCTGAGAAGTTCCTTGGCTTTAGTTTCTACCACTGGATGAGATATGCTTCTTGCCTTACCCCCCTTGCCGGGACTATAGATGTAACCGATGGGTCTTCAGTCACAACTGGTGCCACTACATTCGCCACTGGCGGGGTAACAGGAGCGGCCTACTGGTTAGCCATCATGGTGGTAATAACTTGCTGTTGTTCTGCTAACTGCCTCTGTAACTGAGCCACAACCTATAAGAGATTTGGTGGTGGTACTGACTTTGCCTCTTGCCCTCTAGAAGCTCACTCCTTGTTTTGGGCCTTTCTAGGATGTCCCCTTCCATTATCTTACTATATATTATAAAGAGAATATGGACATTACTTAACATCATACTCATAGAGATAGGACATTACTTCATTATCATCATACTCATAATAGCATTTACTAATCATGCACATAATGACAAATGTTATGACTAATAGTCAAATAAAGACATGTATATAAAAATTAAACATATGCACTTTCTTACTTGGTAGGCTGCAGGATTGATGCTTGAATCAGTGTGGTGGAAGGGCGGAAATTGGCTTAGATACCAAACCTGTAACGACCCTCTCTTCCTATCCTTAAGCATCGAGGGTCGTCACGTTCACTTTTCTTCTCAGCCAGGACCAGTCGATTGGTTCCTTAAGCAATCAACTGGTGGCTGTCGACTCCTAGGTCAATTCACTCGACCAATCTTTTTGTTCAAAATCTGGCCAAGGACCAATCGACTGATGGGGTTACCAGTTGACTGGTGTAGTCGACTGCACCTGAAAATCACTCGACCAATGTTTCTGTTCCCTCGATTTCATGAGGGCAGTCGACTGCTATCTGAAGCAGTCGACTGATATGTCTGGGACTGCAATTTCCAGATTTCAAAAACACTGATCAAGTCATGTATACATTCTACTTCAACTACACCATAATTATAGGACTCACAATAATATAAACCAAAATATTTTGACCAGATCATACTCCATTTAGTATGCATATCAAACTTAAAATCTTTAGCAGAAACAAACATGACTATCATGACACATAAATCTTGCAGCCTCCTTGCCTTACATCTTTTCTTTACTTTTATTTGCAGTAAAAGGATGCAAACTATAAGCAAAGTGCATAGTAAGTAGATACCTATCTCACAAAAACATGCAATCGATATAAAACATGCTCGTGATCAAGAATGCTTGCTTTTAAACATATGAACTGAAAATGCTATGCTTAATATGAATAGGCTCATGAATACACTTGTAACAAATGCTTGCATTTGAAAACTTTACGTTAACTGAAAAATGCTTAACATGCTCGAAGTAAATACTTGCTTTGGAAAACATGAAACTTATGCTCCTATACTTCTTATACTTCAAAATAATAAATATCCTCCTTTGGGCTCGGCATAGTACCAATGCGTGCATCTCTAATAGGTTCGGGGTAGCTAGCCACCGAATCCTAATAGAGTGTCTACTAGCATGCCTAGATCTCGTGGGCCTTGTGCCCAGTACATGATGTTGGTGCAAGTTGCATCAATGATGTTCTCCTTTAAGTGTTTTAATGTTTGACAATATACTTAAGTCAGTGATACATTGAATAGACAAAAGGGAGCAAAGGAGAAGTAACCTAAGTTGAAGAAAAGTCCTAGTTAACCTCGGCATCGAAACCCTAAGACCTGGTGAAGGGCTGCTGGGCACCTAGCGAAGGGCTGCTAGGCATTGAAGACCTAGCGAAGGGCTGCTAGGCACCTGGCGAAGGACTGCTAGGGATTACAGACCTAGCCAAGGGCGGCTAGGCACCTGGCGAAGGACTGCTAGTGAATGAAGACCTGGCGAAGGACTGCTAGGCACCTGGCGAAGGACTGCTAGGGAATGAAGACCTGGCGAAGGACTGCTAGGCACCTGGCGGAGGACTGCTAGGTAATGAAGTCTTGGTCCAAGGGACTGAGCAACTTAGCTAAGCGATGACTAAGGACAGAAGTAGAGACAGGTCGGGGTTTGGGCGTCTCGAGATCCGGAGTAATCGGAGGCTAAGAAAAAGTCCACCCGAAGGACTGGGTGGCAACCGGCTCATGAAAGGAGTAGGTGGAAGGCGCGTTCTCGGGGGTGAGAATTTGCGTCGGTTAGACCTAGGGTTTTGTGGAGATCTGAAGTCCGAACCAAGTCCTTAAGGCTAATATTATATGTATATGTGCTTTGTGTTTGTGTATCTTGCAGGTACTAAGATGGGAAGACAAAGCAGGAGGCTGGAAGCCCTGAAGCAGGACGCCCCTAGGCATCCAGGGCACCCCCATTGATGGGGGCGCCCAAGCTAATGAAGGAAAAAGTGGCCATGTGTGTGTAAGCAGAATAGGCTTCAAGCAGGGCGCCCGGGAGGTCCAGGGCGCCCGGGTTCAAAGCTGTTTGTGTTGTTTCGATTTTGAAACACAGATAAGCCTTCATGAGGGCGCCCGGGAGGTCCGGGGTGCCCTAGTCACAGGTTTTATCAGCTGCAGCGAGGTCGACGCGGGGATAAGGTTTGACCGGGTTTATCGGGGCGCCCCCGACGTCCAGGGCGCCCCCAAGAGTGCTATAAACGGGGCCTCGACCCCTCTGCTTTAAACACAACTGCTACAAGCCATTCTGATCATTCTGACCGATGACAACGTGCTAAAGATGAGGCTCTACGACTGGGAGGCTCCAGGAGGAAGTGCGCGGCACTTCGGAGGTCCAGATCGGCTGAGCTTCAACTTTGTTTTGTTCGGTTTGCGTTTATTATTCTGTACTTAATTTTCTGTACTTGTGCTTGTAATTGTACACTATAAGACGAGTTTTCTCCGCCTCCGGAAATTCTGGAAAGGAGACCAATAGTGGACTCACGTCGAGTACATAGGCCTTGGACGTACTGACCCTGGGGGGTTGGGAACCAAGTAAATAAATCCCGCTGTGTCCTTGTATTGCTATTTCTTTTTTTGTTTTATTTTTCCGCTGCACTAACGCTCTGACTAGATCGAACGTTTTACAAAGTTTTCAGGACAAGGTTTTCACGGTCAATATTCACCCCCCCCCCCTCTGTTGGATCGATAGAGTCGATAGAGGGAGGGGTGAATATCGACAAAACTTTTCGAATTTATGGAGAGAGTAATTTGCACAGCGGAAATAAATAACACACGTGAACACAGTACTTTTTACTTGGTTCGGAGCCTAGGTCGACTCCTACTCCAAGGCCCACGATCGTTGATCGTTTACTTTGGGCAATTCTATATGAATGCAAAATCAGTTTACAGAAAGAGATTTACAAGTATAGCACTATAAACTTTTTAAACAAAATTTCTTCTGTTACCGACGTCCGGTTGTAGGTTGACTTTCCGGAGCAGCAGGACGTCGTCGCTCGAGTTGGGCAGTTTCTGGAACAAGGCGTGAGCACAGAAGAGTATGGAAGCTTTGGTATCAAGTTTTTTTTAAGCTTGGGGTCGAGGGGTGCTATTTATAGCACCTAGGGCGCCGTGGACGTCGGGGGGCCCTGCCACGTGTCAGGCGATCCGCAGATTGCTCGATCAACTTCTATCCCGCTCGAACAGGGATTAAGTTTGACCACGGGGGCGCCTTGGTCGTAGAGGGCGCCTTGGCTGACTTCTTCCGCGCAGAAATCTCGGCTGTGGATAAGGCTGGAGCTTCGAAGTCTTGGGCTGGAGGCGCCTTGGCTGCTGAGGGCGCCTTCGCTGACGAGGGTGCCTTCGCTGCTGAGGGCGCCTTGCCCAGTAAGCAGCTGAAGCCCTTTTTGCTTCGCTTGGTTTTGGTTCACCTTGAGGGCGCCCTGGACACTCAGGGCGCCTTACTCAGCTGCTGCCTCACTCCTTTGAGGCTCTCTGAGTTGCAGACACACGTTCCTTCGGTCCTGCATCCAGGGTTAGTCCAAAACACAATAATACAATTAATTATTTATTTTATACAGCCTTAGCTGTCTTGGTTCTGACTTTGGTCTCCAAAATGGAGTCCTAGGTTCAACCGACGCCTACTGTTCCCTCGACGGGGAACGCGTCCTCACCTACTCCTCTCGGGAGAATTTACCTGATGCCAACCGCTCCCTTGGTTGCACTTTTGCCTGACAGTCCTTTGTCAGGGCTTGAATGCCGAGCTGTCCTTCGCCCGGTGCCTAGCAGTCCTTCGCTAGGTCTTTTGACTCTGGCATTCCTTCGCCTGTGCCTAGCAGTCCTTTGCTAGGGCTTTTTGCCCTGGCATTCCTTCGCCAGTGCCTAGCAGTCCTTTGCTAGGGCTTTTTGCCCTGGCATTCCTTCGCCAGTGCCTAGCAGTCCTTTGCTAGGGCTTTTTGCCCTGGCATTCCTTCGCCAGTGCCTAGCAGTCCTTCGCTAGGGCTTTCACTGCACACTAGATTAACTTGTTAGAAAACAAGAAGGACTTAACTTTTGACCTATGTTGCCATTATCAAAACACAGGTTTGACTTGGGTGCATTCTGCACCAACAATCTCTCCCTTTTTGATTTATGACAACCCTAGTTCAAAAAGTTAAGTTTAAGCAAGACATGAATAAGTTTTAACTTTTGTTCCCTCCCCCTGGAAGGAATCTCTCCCTACGTTTTTCAAAAATTCGTGGGGTTTTAAAAACTTTACTTGTGCTTAAGTTTTAGGTACTTAGAAGTAACTTAAAAATACATAATAGAGTTTTTAAAGCATAATTTGAGTTTAAAGTCTTAAGTTTTACAGTACTCAAAATGTTAGCTTAAATACTCGGTAGGATATAACAAGCTTAAGTACTTAGTAGGTTTTGAAACACTTTAGTACTTAACAATTTTGAAAAACTTTAGCTTTAGAGTAAAAATAATTTTGACAAGCTTAAGTAGAAACCTTTTGAAAGGCTAGATTACTTTGCAAAATTTGAAAGCTTGAAACAAAAATTTTGAAGCCAGAGTACTTTGTACTTTGCAAAATTTTGAAAGCTTTAAGTAAAGAATTTTGAAACTTTTTGAATAAAGGAAAAATTTAGAAATTTTTCTCTTTCCTATCTCTATCTCCCCCTTTGCCATATATCAAAACAGATAAATATAGCATGAATTAAAATAAATAATAATTTGCTATACTGAATCAGTTTGATTTACACTAAATCAATCAATTTTTGTCTGTAGGGACCTGTCTAACCCAATTAGCTACTTACTAACTGTTATATACAGTAGTTTTTGCTAGGGTTAGTCAAGTTAAGTTTTTCTGTTCAAGTTAGATTTTCTAAGCTTGACACTTAACTTGATTGCTGTATAAGTTATATTTAGTGCCCCAATTACTGCAGATGCACTGACTTAAAGCATCTTGAATTAAGGCAAAGACCTAAGCATCTCAACCCTTTCTAGGTTATCAATCATAAGTACCCTAAGGTGCTTGTGAGATGCTGGCTTCTAAGTCTATAGGTGCATGCAGTTCTAGGGTTAGGGCCTAGCCTAAGTCCATTTTCGAAAAATGACTAGTTTTGAAAGGAGGTAGTTTTTAAATAAAACTAAGTCGAAAGTGAAAAAAAACTGATTTTAAAATTAAGTAAAGCAATTTTTCAAATTCTATTTTTAGAAACAATTTTAAAAGAAGGTAGAGCAAAAAAAATTGAGTTTCTCTATTCTACAGAGCACAATCCTAACTGCCCTTCTTAGTGAGCTGAACTCAGACTCAGGTAAGGGCTTTGTGAATATATCAGCTAGGTTAGATTTAGAGTCAATATACTTGAGTACTATTTCACCCCTGGTTACATGGTCTCTTACAAAATGATGTTTGACTTCTATATGTTTGGTTCTGGAGTGTTGGATTGGGTTCTTAGTTAAATTAATTGAACTTATATTGTCAATAAATACTTGAGTTTGGGTGTAGTTGAGCTGAAAGTCCTTAAGTGTGTGCATCATCCATAAAAGTTGAGCCACACATTCTCCTAATGCCACATACTCAGCTTCAGTTGTGGATAGAGCTATATAGTGTTGTTTTCTGCTGCACCAACTAACTAGACTCTGACCTAACAGTTGGCAGCTTCCACTTGTGCTCTTTCTATCTAACTTACAGCCTGCATAGTCAGAATCTGTGTATCCTGTTAAATCAAAAGTTGAGGTTCTAGGATACCAAATCCCTACATTTAGGGTGCCCTTTACATATCTTAAAATTCTTTTTAGGGCTGCTAAGTGTGTTTCCTTAGCACAAGTTTGGTATCTAGCACACATCCCTACAGCAAAAAGAATATCAGGTCTGCTGGCTGTAAGGTACAGTAGGCTACCTATCATACTCCTATAGAGTTTAGGATCCACTGGTTTACCATCAGGGTCACTATCTATTTTTACATTAGTGACCATGGGGGTACTTATACTTTTAGAGTTATCCATTTTAAATTTCTTTATTAATTCTTTAGCATATTTGAATTGATGAACATAGTTACCATCCCTAGTTTGTTTGATTTGTAGTCCTAGGAAAAATGTAAGCTCACCAACTAAGCTCATTTCAAATTCATCTTCCATTATCTTGACAAATTCTTTTAGAAAGTTGGTGATGGTGGATCCAAAGATTATGTCATCTACGTAAATTTGGGCAATAAATATATCTTTTCCTAGGGTTTTAATGAATAGGGTTGAGTCAATTTGGCCTTGTTTAAATTCTTTAATAGTTAAGTAAGTTGATAGTCTTTCATACCAAGCCCTAGGTGCTTGTTTTAATCCATATAGGGCTTTAGTTAGTTTGTAGACATGGTTAGGTTTGTCTAAGTCCTCAAACCCGGGGGGTTGCCCTACATAAACTTCTTCTTTAATAAATCCATTTAAAAAGGCTGACTTTATATCCATTTGATATAACTTGAATCCTTTATGGGATGCAAAGGCCAATAACATTCTAATGGACTCAAGTCTAGCTACTGGGGCATATGTTTCATCATAGTCTAGTCCCTCTACTTGGCTGAATCCCTTAGCTACTAAGCGGGCTTTATTTCTGACTATTTCTCCTTGATCATTTAGCTTGTTCCTAAAGACCCACTTAGTATCTATAATGGATTTACCTTCAGGTTTAGGCACTAGTTCCCAGACTTGGTTCCTCTCAAATTGGGCTAATTCTTCTTGCATAGCTATGATCCAATCAGGGTCAGGTAGGGCTTCATCTATAGTTTTGGGTTCTATTTTTGATATCATAGCTATTTGACTGAGGTTTCTATAGGAGGACCTAGTCCTGACTCCTAGAGTTGGATCACCCACAATTTGATCGGTTGGGTGACTAAGTCTGGGTTTCTTTGTTCTTCTAGTGCTTGGTTCAGCCTCAGGTCCGGCTGGTCGGTTTGGTTCACTATTTGTTTCGACTGGTTGATTTGTTGGTTCGATTCTTGGTTCAGTTGATTCATTAGTTGGTTCAATAGTTAGTTCATTTAGGGGTTCAATTAATGGTTCAATAGTTTGTTCATTATTTTCTTGGTCAGAGTTTGATGAAGTTGGGTTTGGATTATTAGATGTTGAATTGATTTCTTCATCAAAAATTAAGTTTGTTGTTTCTTCAATTTTCTTAGTTTGTTTGTTGTAAGCTCTATAGGCTCTACTTGTGGTTGAATATCCTAGGAAGATACCTGGGTTTGACTTGGATTGAAATTTTCCTAAATAGTCTTTGGTGTTTAGGATATGGACTTTGCACCCAAAGACCCTTAGGTAATGTAAATTTGGTAGTCTATGGTAGTACAATTCATAGGAGGTTTTGTTGTGTCGCTTGTTAATTAACACCCTATTTTGGATATAACAGGCTGTACTAATTGCTTCTGCCCAAAATTGGTTTGCTAGATTAAATTCGTTGAGCATAGCCCTAGCGGCTTCTTGTAAGGTTCTATTCCTTCGCTCAACTATCCCATTTTGTTGGGGGGTTCTAGGACATGAAAATTCATGTAAATACAGAATTCTTCGAATCGTTGATTCTCAAATTCTCCCCCGTGATCACTCCTAAGTCTTTTTTTATTTTAGTGTCGTTTTGATTTTCAATTAGTTTACAGAATTCATTGAATAGGTTTAGGGTTACATCTTTGGTTTTTAGGAACCTAACCCAGGTAAACCTAGAGTAATCATCAACTATTACTAAGCAGTATCGGTTCCCGCTTAGTGACTTAGCTCCATGTGAATCAAATAGGTCAAGGTGCAGGAGCTCAAGTGTGGTTTGAGTTAAATCAGACTGAATTAGTTTGTGATTGGATTTGGTTTGCTTACCTTGATTGCATGATTCACATATTAGGTTTTCATTATTTTTGATGTTGGGGATACCTTTGATTAAGCCAAGTTGGGTAATTTTTGAGATAGTTCTCAAATTGGTATGTCCTAATCTCCTATGCCAGAGGTTTGATTGTTCTAATTGTGTTAACATACATTTGGGTATAATAGGAAGATTTATAGTGTATACATTGTTTTTCCTAGTGCCCTTAAGTATGATTTCTGAGTCTTGTTCATTTCTAATCAGGCAGTTGGAATTGTTGAAGGTAACTATATAACCAGAATCACATAACTGACTTATGCTAAGCAAGTTAAAATTAAAGTTTTCAACCAATAGAACTTTCTTAATAATGAAATCAGATTTAAGCTCAATATTACCTGACCCAATTACCTTGAGTGTAGCATTATTGCCAAATGCCACTGAGCCTAGGTTTTTTAGTTTGAGCTTGGTGAACTTCAATTTGTCTCCAGTCATGTGTCTGGAGCAACCGCTATCCAACATCCATTGGTCCAAATCTTTATGTTCCTACGCATAAAGAATTTTCTTGATTTGGATCCAATTAGAATCAGGAATAGCTTAAATTGAGTTTCACTGCCTAGTCTGTCTCACCCAAATCTAGGGTTTTCAATCACGTTAACCTTATAGGTTTTGTGAGACAGGTTTTGATAGTTTTGAAAATTTTGAAAATTTTGATTAATTTTGAAGGATAATTAAATTTTGAAAACTTAATTAATTAATTTTGAAATTTTTGAAGAGATGTTTAAATCTATACTTAGCTGAAATTTTGTGTTAGATTCGAATTTGACAAAAATTAATTTGAATTTGAATTTCAAAAATTGGCTTCCAGGTCTTGGCGAGGCACTAGGCCTTCTTTGGCCGAAGCCTTATGGGATCATCCACCCTTTCCTTGACAAAGCCTTTTAATGAAGTTTCATTTTCAAAATTATTTTTTGAAAAATTTCTGGTCTAACTAGTTTGGGTTTTGGATCGGTAGCTTCGGCTGGTTTCACCAGTCTAAAGAGACCAAGTAAACTTGATCTTATTAGAATTGGTTTCCCCAACGTACTATCATCTCACCTCCACCCAATACTATGTTTTCAAGTTTCAGTTAAGTTTGTTTGGTCCTTAAGCTAGCCTAAGTCTAAGCATGGTATATTGCAGAAAATAAATAATCAATCAATCAAGCAATTAAATCAAGAATAACATGTTTATCTAATAATAAAAATAGTTTTCAGTTTGGCTCCCCTGGACTAAAGCCACGGTGATGGTTGGGCAAGATGTGAATCTTGTCCTTGGGGATCCAATACTGATTTGATCCAGTAGGTTGGTTCAGGCACAGTTTAGGTACCCATGCCTGAATTTTTCTTCTGGACTGATTCAGTACAGTCAAATATGATCTTTGTCGGGATTTGGTTCGGTAGCCAAGTCCGGATCGATTTAGAACTGATTTCTGTTTTCCAAGGATCATGTCAAGACCCTTGGAACCAGATGTAAATCGTTCTAAAGCTGTTCTATAATCCTTAACCTGAGTTTTCAGGGAGGAGTTCTCCTTTTCAAGTTTTTCAACTTGAGTAGGAGTTCCTTCCTGAACCTTCTCGGTTAAGGGTTTAGAGTCAGCTCCCTCTTTCAGGAGTTTTACTTCCTGTCGGAGGGTTTCGACCCGGAGTTTGGCTTTTGCCAAATCTCGAGAAAGAAAAGAAATCAATTCAGTTAACTGTAATCTATTAAAACCAGTTACCTTAATTTCTCCGTCTTCTGTGAAGGTCAGCTCGCCGTCCTCTTGTTCTGATTCTGATTCTGTCTCGACTTTATCTGAGGCGGTCAGAGCTAGGAGGTTGGACTGGGGTGCCTCTTCTTCTTCTTCTGAGGAAGACTCGTCCAGGTTGCTTGCAGTGCCTTCTTTCTTCTCGGCTTTTTAGTCTCCTTTAGGTTAGGGCACTCTGACTTGTAGTGGCCCTTTTTCTTGCACTCGTAGCAGGTCACATTGGGCTTGTTTGCTGGTTCAGTTGGTTCGTCCTTTCTTCGGCCGGTTTTTCGTTTGTTGGTTCGGTTCTTCAGCTCCTTGTAGTAGCTTCGAGCGAGCCGGACCAGCTTAGTTTGATCTCTATCTTCTTCTTCTGAATCTGAGTCTGAGTTAGATTCGGTTTCAGGTTCAGGCTTCTTCTTCGTTGTTCTTCCAGTCTTGCCTGCAAGAAAAGCAATACCTTTCTCAACCATATTGGTGTTAGTTTGTTCGTGCAGTTCTAGTTCAGAAAATAATTCGTCTAATTTTATTTTAGAAAGATCCCTAGAGACCTTGTATGCATCTACCATAGATGCCCACAAGGTGTTTCTAGGGAAGGCGTTTAGAGCATACCTTATTAGGTCATGGTTTTCAACCTTGTGACTATTGTGTGAAGACCGTTCATTACCTCTTGGATTCGTGCGTGGAGCTGGGCTGCTGTTTCGTTGTCGGCCATCTTGATAGTGTAGAGTTTGTTTAGTAGCAGATCCCGCTTGCTGATCCGAGTATCTGAAGTCCCTTCGTGCAGCTCGATCAGTTTTGTCCATAGCTCCTTTGCACTATTGAAGGGGCCCACGCGGTTCAGCTCTTCCTTTGTCAGCCCCATTGTAGGGTTTGTGTCGCTTTTGCGTCGGCTTCTATCTTGCGTTTAAGGGAGTTGTCCCATTCGGAGTAGCTTTGTGGTTGTCCTTCAGCGTTTCGGGGATCTCCAGACCGGACTGGATGATGATCCACATATCCACCTGAGTTTTCAGGTGGACCTCCATACGACTTTTCCAGTAAGAAAAGTCTTCTCCACTGAAAAGTGGAGGTCTGGCGGTGCTGAATCCCTCTTGCATGGCCATTGGATCTATAACAAAAAAACTAACAGAAGAACAAATTTTCCAAGACTAGGTCTTGGATTAGTAGTGCTGGATTAGGAAATAAAATATCGAGGGGTGTTGCACCAACCTCGATTAAAAAAAAAATTGAACGAAAAAAAATATAAAAAATTTGAAAATCCGAAAAGAAATTTTCAAACTGGTGGTTGCACCAAGTTTGAATAACCCGCTCTGATACCACTTGTTGGATCGATAGAGTCGATAGAGGGGGGGGTGAATATCGACAAAACTTTTCGAATTTATGGAGAGAGTAATTTGCACAGTGGAAATAAATAACACACGCGAACACAGTATTTTTACTTGGTTCGGAGCCTAGGTCGACTCCTACTCCAAGGCCACGATCGTTGATCGTTTACTTTGGGCAATTCTATATGAACGCAAAATCAGTTTACAGAAAGAGATTTACAAGTATAGCACTATAAACTTTTTAAACGAAATTTCTTCTGTTACCGACGTCCGATTGTAGGTTGACTTTCCGGAGCAGCAGGACGTCGTCGCTCAAGTTGGGCAGTTTCTGGAACAAGGCGTGAGCACAGAAGAGTATGGAAGCTTTGTATCAAGTTTTTTGAAGCTTGGGGTCGAGGGGTGCTATTTATAGCACCTAGGGCGCCCTGGACGTCGGGGGTGCCCTGCCACGTGTCAGGCGATCCGCAGATTGCTCGGTCAACTTCTATCCCGCTCGAACAGGGATTAAGTTTGACCACGGGGGCGCCTTGGTCGTAGAGGGCGCCTTGGCTGACTTCTTCCGCGCAGAAATCTCGGCTGTGGATAAGGCTGGAGCTTCGCAGTCTTGGGCTGGAGGCGCCTTGGCTGCTGAGGGCGCCTTCGCTGACGAGGGCGCCTTCGCTGCTGAGGGCGCCTTGCCCAGTAAGCAGCTGAAGCCCTTTTTGCTTCGCTTGGTTTTGGTTCACCTTGAGGGCGCCCTGGACACTCAGGGCGCCTTACTCAGCTGCTGCCTCACTCCTTTGAGGCTCTCTGAGTTGCAGACACACGTTCCTTCGGTCCTGCATCCAGGGTTAGTCCAAAACACAATAATACAATTAATTATTTATTTTATACAGCCTTAGCTGTCTTGGTTCTGACTTTGGTCTCCAAAATGGAGTCCTAGGTCGAACCGACGCCTACTGTTCCCTCGACGGGGAACGCGTCCTCACCTACTCCTCTCGGGAGAATTTACCTGATGCCAACCGCTCCCTTGGTTGGACTTTTGCCTGACGTCCTTTGTCAGGGCTTGGATGCCGAGCTGTCCTTCGCCCGGTGCCTAGCAGTCCTTCGCTAGGTCTTTTGACTCTGGCATTCCTTCGCCAGTGCCTAGCAGTCCTTTGCTAGGCTTTTTGCCCTGGCATTCCTTCGCCAGTGCTAGCAGTCCTTTGCTAGGGCTTTTTGCCCTGGCATTCCTTCGCCAGTGCCTAGCAGTCCTTTGCTAGGGCTTTTTGCCCTGGCATTCCTTCGCCAGTGCCTAGCAGTCCTTCGCTAGGGCTTTCACTGCACACTAGATTAACTTGTTAGAAAACAAGAAGGACTTAACTTTTGACCTATGTTGCCATTATCAAAACACAGGTTTGACTTGGTGC
>JAGFNQ010003764.1:81238-131951 GCA_024364735.1 Boesenbergia rotunda
TTTTGTTCATTATTTTCTTGGTCAGAGTTTGATGAAGTTGGGTTGGATTATTAGATGTTGAATTGATTTCTTCATCAAAAATTAAGTTTGTTGTTTCTTCAATTTTCTTAGTTTGTTGTAAGCTCTATAGGCTCTACTTGTGGTTGAATATCCTAGGAAATACCTGGGTTTGACTTGGATTGAAATTTTCCTAAATAGTCTTTGGTGTTTAGGATATGGACTTTGCACCCAAAGACCCTTAGGTAATGTAAATTTGGTAGTCTATGGTAGTACAATTCATAGGAGGTTTTGTTGTGTCGCTTGTTAATTAACACCCTATTTTGGATATAACAGGCTGTACTAATTGCTTCTGCCCAAAATTGGTTTGCTAGATTAAATTCTTTGAGCATAGCCCTAGCGGCTTCTTGTAAGGTTCTATTCCTTCGCTCAACTATCCCATTTTGTTGGGGGGTTCTAGGACATGAAAATTCATGTAAATACCCATTTATTTACAGAATTCTTCGAATCGTTGATTCTCAAATTCTCCCCCGTGATCACTCCTAAGTCTTTTTATTTTAGTGTCGTTTTGATTTTCAATTAGTTTACAGAATTCATTGAATAGGTTTAGGGTTACATCTTTGGTTTTTAGGAACCTAACCCAGGTAAACCTAGAGTAATCATCAACTATTACTAAACAGTATCGGTTCCCGCTTAGTGACTTGGCTCCATGTGAATCAAATAGGTCAAGGTGCAGGAGCTCAAGTGTGGTTTGAGTTAAATCAGACTGAATTAGTTTGTGATTGGATTTGGTTTGCTTACCTTGATTGCATGATTCACATATTAGGTTTTCATTATTTTTGATGTTGGGGATACCTTTGATTAAGCCAAGTTGGGTAATTTTTGAGATAGTTCTCAAATTGGTATGTCCTAATCTCCTATGCCAGAGGTTTGATTGTTCTAATTGTGTTAACATACATTTGGGTATAATAGGAAGATTTATAGTGTATACATTGTTTTTCCTAGTGCCCTTAAGTATGATTTCTGAGTCTTGTTCATTTCTAATCAGGCAGTTGGAATTGTTGAAGGTAACTATATAACCAGAATCACATAACTGACTTATGCTAAGCAAGTTAAAATTAAAGTTTTCAACCAATAGAACTTTCTTAATAATGAAATCAGATTTAAGCTCAATATTACCTGACCCAATTACCTTGAGTGTAGCATTATTGCCAAATGTCACTGAGCCTAGGTTTTTTAGTTTGAGCTTGGTGAACTTCAATTTGTCTCCAGTCATGTGTCTGGAGCAACCGCTATCCAACATCCATTGGTCCAAATCTTTATGTTCCTACGCATAAAGAATTTTCTTGATTTGGATCCAATTAGAATTAGGAATAGCTTAAATTGAGTTTCACTGCCTAGTCTGTCTCACTCAAATCTAGGGTTTTTAATCACGTTAACCTTATAGGTTTTGTGAGACAGGTTTTGATAGTTTTGAAAATTTTGAAAATTTTGATTAATTTTGAAGGATAATTAAATTTTGAAAACTTAATTAATTAATTTTGAAATTTTTGAAGAGATGTTTAAATCTATACTTAGCTGAAATTTTGTGTTAGATTCGAATTTGACAAAAATTAATTTGAATTTGAATTTCAAAAATTGGCTTCCAGGTCTTGGCGAGGCACTAGGCCTTCTTTGGCCGAAGCCTTATGGGATCATCCACCCTTTCCTTGACAAAGCCTTTTAATGAAGTTTCATTTTCAAAATTATTTTTTGAAAAATTTCTGGTCTAACTAGTTTGGATTTTGGATCGGTAGCTTCGGCTGGTTTCACCAGTCTAAAGAGACCAAGTAAACTTGATCTTATTAGAATTGGTTTCCTCAACGTACTATCATCTCACCTCCACCTAATACTATGTTTTCAAGTTTCAGTTAAGTTTGTTTGGTCCTTAAGCTAGCCTAAGTCTAAGCATGGTATATTGCCGAAAATAAATAATCAATCAATCAAGCAATTAAATCAAGAATAACATGTTTATCTAATAATAAAAATAGTTTTCAGTTTGACTCCCCTGGACTAAAGCCACGGTGAAGGTTGGGGAAGATGTGAATCTTGTCCTTGGGGATCCAATACGGATTTGATCCAGTAGGTTGGTTCAGGCACAGTTTAGGTACCCATGCCTGAATTTTTCTTCTGGACTGATTCAGTACAGTCAAATATGATCTTTGTCGGGATTTGGTTCGGTAGCCAAGTCCGGATCGATTTAGAACTGATTTCTGTTTTCCAAGGATCATGTCAAGACCCTTGGAACCAGATGTAAATCGTTCTAAAGCTGTTCTATAATCCTTAACCTGAGTTTTCAGGGAGGAGTTCTCCTTTTCAAGTTTTTCAACTTGAGTAGGAGTTCCTTCCTGAACCTTCTCGGTTAAGGGTTTAGAGTCAGCTCCCTCTTTCAGGAGTTTTACTTCCTGTCGGAGGGTTTCGACCCGGAGTTTGGCTTTTGCCAAATCTCGAGAAAGAAAAGAAATCAATTCAGTTAACTGTAATCTATTATAACCAGTTACCTTAATTTCTCCGTCTTCTGTGAAGGTCAGCTCGCCGTCCTCTTGTTCTGATTCTGATTCCGTCTCGACTTTATCTGAGGCGGTCAGAGCTAGGAGGTTGGACTGGGGTGCCTCTTCTTCTTCTTCTGAGGAAGACTCGTCCAAGGTTGCTTGCAGTGCCTTCTTTCTTCTCGGCTTTTTAGTCTCCTTTAGGTTAGGGCACTCTGACTTGTAGTGGCCCTTTTTCTTGCACTCGTAGCAGGTCACATTGGGCTTGTTTGCTGGTTCAGTTGGTTCGTCCTTTCTTCGGCCGGTTTTTCGTTTGTTGGTTCGGTTCTTCAACTCCTTGTAGTAGATTCGAGCGAGCCGGACCAGCTTAGTTTGATCTCTATCTTCTTCTTCTGAATCTGAGTCTGAGTTAGATTCGGTTTCAGGTTCAGGCTTCTTCTTCGTTGTTCTTCCAGTCTTGCCTGCAAGAAAAGCAATACCTTTCTCAACCATATTGGTGTTAGTTTGTTCGTGCAGTTCTAGTTCAGAAAATAATTCGTCTAATTTTATTTTAGAAAGATCCCTAGAGACCTTGTATGCATCTATCATAGATGCCCACAAGGTGTTTCTAGGGAAGGCGTTTAGAGCATACCTTATTAGGTCACGGTTTTCAACCTTGTGACATATTGTGTGAAGACCGTTCATTACCTCTTGGATTCGTGCGTGGAGCTGGGCTGCTGTTTCGTTGTCGGCCATCTTGATAGTGTAGAGTTTGTTTAGTAGCAGATCCCGCTTGCTGATCCGAGTATCTGAAGTCCCTTTGTGCAGCTCGATCAGTTTTGTCCATAGCTCCTTTGCACTATTGAAGGGGCCCACGCGGTTCAGCTCTTCCTTTGTCAGCCCTCATTGTAGGGTTTGTGTCACTTTTGCATCGGCTTCTATCTTGCGTTTAAGGGAGTTGTCCCATTCGGAGTAGCTTTGTGGTTGTCCTTCAGCGTTTCAGGGGATCTCCAGACCGGACTGGATGATGATCCACATATCCACCTGAGTTTTCAGGTGGACCTCCATACGACTTTTCCAGTAAGAAAAGTCTTCTCCACTGAAAAGTGGAGGTCTGGCGGTGCTGAATCCCTCTTGCATGGCCATTGGATCTATAACAAAAAAACTAACAGAAGAACAAATTTTCCAAGACTAGGTCTTGGATTAGTAGTGCTGGATTAGGAAATAAAATATCGAGGGGTGTTGCACCAACCTCGATTAAAAAAAAAATTGAACGAAAAAAAATATAAAAAATTTGAAAATCCGAAAAGAAATTTTCAAACTGGTGGTTGCACCAAGTTTGAATAAACCCGCTCTGATACCACTTGTTGGATCGATAGAGTCGATAGAGGGGGGGGTGAATATCGACAAAACTTTTCGAATTTATGGAGAGAGTAATTTGCACAGTGGAAATAAATAACACACGCGAACACAGTACTTTTTACTTGGTTCGGAGCCTAGGTCGACTCCTACTCCAAAGTCCACGATCGTTGATCGTTTACTTTGGGCAATTCTATATGAACGCAAAATCAGTTTACAGAACGAGATTTACAAGTATAGCACTATAAACTTTTTAAACGAAATTTCTTCTGTTACCGACGTCCGATTGTAGGTTGACTTTCCGGAGCAGCAGGACGTCGTCGCTCAAGTTGGGCAGTTTCTGGAACAAGGCGTGAGCACAGAAGAGTATGGAAGCTTTGGTATCAAGTTTTTTTTAAGCTTGGGGTCGAGGGGTGCTATTTATAGCACCTAGGGCGCCCTGGACGTCGGGGGGGCCCTGCCACGTGTCAGGCGATCCGCAGATTGCTCGGTCAACTTCTATCCCGCTCGAACAGGGATTAAGTTTGACCACGGGGGCGCCTTGGTCGTAGAGGGCGCCTTGGCTGACTTCTTCCGCGCAGAAATCTCGGCTGTGGATAAGGCTGGAGCTTCGAAGTCTTGGGCTGGAGGCGCCTTGGCTGCTGAGGGCGCCTTCGCTGACGAGGGTGCCTTCGCTGCTGAGGGCGCCTTGCCCAGTAAGCAGCTGAAGCCCTTTTTGCTTCGCTTGGTTTTGGTTCACCTTGAGGGCGCCCTGGACACTCAGGGCGCCTTACTCAGCTGCTGCCTCACTCCTTTGAGGCTCTCTGAGTTGCAGACACACGTTCCTTCGGTCCTGCATCCAGGGTTAGTCCAAAACACAATAATACAATTAATTATTTATTTTATACAGCCTTAGCTGTCTTGGTTTTGACTTTGGTCTCCAAAATGGAGTCCTAGGTCGAACCGACGCCTACTGTTCCCTCGACGGGGAACGCGTCCTCACCTACTCCTCTCGGGAGAATTTACCTGATGCCAACCGCTCCCTTGGTTGGACTTTTGCTTGACAGTCCTTTGTCAGGGCTTGGATGCCGAGCTGTCCTTCACCCGGTGCCTAGCAGTCCTTCGCTAGGTCTTTTGACTCTGGCATTCCTTCGCCAGTGCCTAGCAGTCCTTTGCTAGGGCTTTTTGCCCTGGCATTCCTTCGCCAGTGCCTAGCAGTCCTTTGCTAGGGCTTTTTGCCCTGGCATTCCTTCGCCAGTGCCTAGCAGTCCTTTGCTAGGGCTTTTTGCCCTGGCATTCCTTCGCCAGTGCCTAGCAGTCCTTCGCTAGGGCTTTCACTGCACACTAGATTAACTTGTTAGAAAACAAGAAGGACTTAACTTTTGACCTATGTTGCCATTATCAAAACACAGGTTTGACTTGGGTGCATTCTGCACCAACACCCTCTATCGACGGCACCGGTCCTACAATTGGTATCAGAGCCGAGCCGCTCTTCACCGGACTAACCGCCGACGGAGCAATGACTCCAGGAGTTGAGGGGAAGCTCAGGGGTGAATCAGGTATATTTTATTAAAATGTCTGTTTTTAAATTTCATATCACGTGCATCACATGCAGGGAGAGAGGGCACTATAAAAATCAGTGCCCTACTCGTAAGACTCAATCTACACCACCGGCGGCAATGGAGACACTAGCGCCAGGAGTCCGGAAAAACAAGGATCACGTACGATGCTTCAAATACAAGAAATACGGACACTACAAAAACAAGTGTCCGGCGAAGGTATGCAAGATTTATTTTCCAAAGATGTTACAAATTCCTGCACTGCCTTGTGATAATTTAGTTAATTTTTCTGATAAATTAGATTTACTGCATAATAAAATTAATTTTTTGCATGTCAAATTAGAAAATACAGATATGACTGAAATATCCGAAATTAACTATTTAATCCAGAACATCAATTCAGTGATTTCTAAAATAAATTCTGATAATGTTACTTCTGATAATTTTAATTAAAATAAATTTAATCCAGAAATTAATTCTGAAAATCTTAAGGATAATTCAGAAATTAATTCTGAAAATCTTAAGGATAATCCAGATATTAATTCAGAAAATCTTAAGGATAATCCAGAAATTAATTCTGAAAATCTTAAGGATAATCTAGAGATTAATTTTGAATTTCTTGAAAATATTGAAGATATGTCTGAAGATAATTCTGAGGACAATCTTAAAGATAAAATTCTCCTAGATAATAATTTAATTATAGATAATCTTGAAAGTTATTACAAAACTTTAACTAGTGGCCCATTTTACTCCACCTACTTTGAGCATATTGAAAGATCTAATCTTGAGGAGGAGATAGAATTGTCTAAGATAAAGGCCATAGTTAATAAAAATTACAAAGGTTCAAATAAATCAGAATTACTAGAGAAACTTAAAAAGAAAAATAAGGATGAGTCAGAAATTTTCAAAATAATAAAAATGTTGAACCTAAATCCACAACTATTAATTAATCATTAAATCTTAATTATTCAAATTCAAATTAAATTTAAATTCAAATTAATTATTCAAAATCAAATTAAATTTAAATTCAATTAAATTAAATACAATTAAATCTTAATTAAATCAATTAAATTCAATTAAATCATTCTTAAATCAATTAAATCTTAATTAAATCAATTAAATTTAATTAAATCATAATTATTCAAATCCAAATTAAATTAAATTATCTTAATTCAAATAAATCCAATTAATTCAATTAATTCAAATAAATTCAATTAACTCAAATTAATTCAAATAAATTCATTTAGTACAATTAATTCAAATTAATTCAAATAAATTCAATTAATTCAATTAATTCAAATTTATTCAAATAAATTCAAATTAATTCAATTAATTCACATTAATTCAAATAAATTCAAATTAATTCAATTAATTCAAATTAATTCAATAAATTCAAATTAAATCTAAATTAAATTCAAATTAAATCTAAATTAAATTCAAATTAAATATAAATTAAATTCAAATTAAATCTAAATTAAATTCAAATTAAATCTAAATTAAATTTATATCTAAATTAAATCTAAATTAAATTCAAATTAAATCTAAATTAAATTCAAATTAAATCTTAATTAAATCCAAATTAAATCTAAATTAAATTCAAATTAAATCTTAATTAAATTCAAATTAAATCTAAATTAAATTCAAATTCACTCTTAATTAATTCAAATTAATCAATTTCAAATTAATTTAAACTTCAACTAATTCTTAATTAACTTGAATCCAACTAAATCTTAAATAAATTAAACTCGAACTAAACTAAAACCTTACCCAAACCGCAACAATTAATTTAATAAAATTAAATATGTCAAAGTGGGTTGACATATTCACAGGTTCACACGACATGTATCAAATCGGGAATTTGATACATCTTTAGAAACGTAATTAAAATGCTTTGGACTTTTTTGAGTCATGCATAATTGCCATGCCATGCATTTACTACTTCTTTTAAATATATGACATGTCATTCATATTTAAATTTTATGCATATATTAGAACGACTATAGGGAAAAAAATGATTGAAACTTGATCAACCTAGTATTGGGTGGTGGTGAGATGATAGTACGTTAGGGAAGCCTCTTCTAATAAGGCAAGTATACACTACTTGGTCTCTTTAGACTGGTGAAACTAGCCAAAGCTATCGATCCAAGACCCAAACTAGTTAGACCAGAATTTTTCAAAAAGAAATTTTGAAATTAAAATTTCATTAAAAGGCTTTGTCAAGGAAAGGGTTGATGATCCAATAAGGCTACGTCCAAAGAAGGCCTAGTGCCTCGCCAAGACCTGGAAGCTAATTTTTGAAATTCAAATTCAAGTTACTTCTTGTCAAATTCAAATCTAACACAAGCTTCAATTGAATCTTAGAGTTAATAATAAATTAAGAAAAATGATTCAAGCATCTCACAATACACCTATAAGGCAACCATGCTTGTTGTATTGCTACATCTAAAATGGGTGAGATGTTAAGGACTAATGAATTGACAAATAATTTTCAAAATTGTTTTCAAAATTGTTAAAATATTTTCCTAAAAATATATTTTTAAAATAGTGCTTCAACATAATAATGTTTTTATGGAATTCATGCTTGTCTAATGGAATATACATATTATATGTTTTCAAAAATTATATTTTTTTGAAAATTGTTTGACTCACACAATTAGACACATGCCTCTTAGGACAACACTAAAGTTCCTTAAGACACTTAGATAGAGTCAAACGGTATCGGGTACAGGGGGAGTGCTTTTCATTTTTGTTTGAAATGGTTTTCAAAAACTGCACTTTAAACATTACTATCATTTGAAAAATACTTTTCGAAAATTGTGATGTAAATCATTATTACTTGTGTTTTCAAAAAGGGTTTATGTTGTAAAAATTATATGTTCAAAAATTTACCTGTTTCTTTGACTTTGATAAACCCTAAAGACACAGAGGAAAGGTCCACTTCATGATCTTCAAGGACTCCTAGGATGTGTCAAATTTAGGGGGAGTCTGAGTCAAAAGAAGAATTTCAAAAAAGTTTTTTTAATTATTTATTTTTTTTAAATATTTCTTTTTGATCTGAATCAAACCTTAAGACCCAGAGGAAGAGTACTTGTGGTCAACAAGCTTCCCAGGACTGAGTCAAGTTTAGGGGGAGGTCAAATTAAAAGAATTATTTAATAACATGTTTTCATATCTTCAAAATCTTGCTAAAAATTTAAGTCTTTCAAAATACTATTATTCTATTTGTTAGAATTTGTGTGACTTATGAAATTATTTTTAAAATAATGGTTACTTGGGTTGGAGAATTTCCAGGACACTTAGGAAATGTCCTTGTAGTCAACAAGGTTTCCCAGGATGGTGTCAGACTGGAAGATAAACCAAGTCAAGTAAAATATTGGGTCTTCAAAAGTTCACACATCTTTCAAAATACACTAGCATATATTTTCAAAAGTACTATCATTTTTTTTGGCAAAATTCTGTTAATATTTACTTGATTTTGAAGAATTTTCAGGACACTTAGGAAAATATCCTTGTGGTTAACAAGGTTTCCTAGTATTGTGTCAGACTGGAAAAGAAACCTAGTCAAGTAAAATATTATGTTTCAAAAATTACATATATTTTTCAAAGTCTCATCTTTTTCAAAAATAGTTAGTACTTGCAAAATATGCATAATATTTATATTTTCCAAAATAGCATCTTTTTCAAAATTATGCATTTTTCAAAAAAAATGCAATATATCATTCAAGTTGCAATGCTTTCAAAAATTTTGCACTAAGTATTTTCTTAAAGTTTTTTGATGTATGACAAAGGGGGAGAGGTGTGCTTAAGTTAGAAAAATTTTCTCCCAAAGATCAAAAATATAGTTTCAAAATTTATATCATTTTTTTTGTTTTTTTTATCCCAAGGATAGTAAGTTAGCCCCTTCAACCAATCTAACTTAAGTTATTGTCAAACATCAAAAAGGGGGAGATTGTTGGTGCAAGTTGCATCAATGATGTTCTCCTTTATGTGTTTTAATGTTTGACAATATACTTAAGTCAGTGATACATTGAATAGACAAAGGGGAGCAAAGGAGAAGTAACCTAAGTTGAAGAAAAGTCCTAGTTAACCTAAGCATCGAAACCCTAAGACATGGCGAAGGGCTGCTGGGCACCTAGCGAAGGGCTGCTAGGCATCAAAACACTAAGACCTAGTGAAGGGCTGCTAGGCACCTAGTGAAGGGCTGCTAGGTATTGAAGACCTAACGAAGGGCTGCTAGGCACCTGGCGAAGGACTGCTAGGGATTAAAGACCTAGCGAAGGGCGGCTAGGCACCTGGTGAAGGACTGCTAGGGAATGAAGACCTGGAGAAGGACTGCTAGCCACCTGGCGAAGGACTGCTAGGGAATGAAGACCTGGCGAAGGACTGCTAGGCACCTAGCGGAGGACTACTAGGTAATGAAGTCTTGGTCCAAGGGACTGAGCAACTTAGCTAAGCGATGACTAAGGACAGAAGTAGAGACGGGTCGGGGTTCGGGCGTCTCGAGATCCGGAGTAATTGGAGGCTAAGCAAAAGTCCACCCGAAGGATTGGGTGGCAACCGGCTCATGAAAGGAGTAGGTGGAAGGCGCGTTCTCGGGGGTGAGAACTTGCATCGGTTCGACCTAGGGTTTCTTGGAGATCCGAAGTCCGAACCAAGTCCTTAAGGCTAATATTATATGTATATGTGCTTTGTGTTTGTGTATCTTGCAGGTCCTAAGATGGGAAGACAAAGCAGGAGGCTGGAAGCCCTGAAGCAGGGCGCCCCCATCAGTGGGGGCGCCCCCAGGCATCCAGGGCGCCCCCATTGATGGGGGCGCCCAAGCTAATGAAGAAAAAAGTGGCCATGTGTGTGTAAGCAGAATAGGCTTCAAGCGGGGCGCCCGGGAGGTCCGGGGCGCCCGGGTTCAAAGCTGTTTGTGCTGTTTCGAGTCTGAAACACAAATAAGCCTTCATGAGGGCGCCCGAGAGGTCCGAGGCGCCCTGGTTAAAGGTTTTATCAGCTGCGGCGAGGTCGACGCGGGGATAAGGTTTGACCGGGTTTATCGGGGCGCCCTCGACGTCCAGGGCACCCCCAAGAGTGCTATAAAAGGGGCCTCGACCCCTCTGCTTCAAACACAACTGCTACATGCCATTCTGATCATTTTGACCGACGATAACACACTAAAGATGAGGCTCTACGACCGGGAGGCTCCAGGAGGAAGTGCATGGCACTTCGGAGGTCCAGATCGGCCGAGCTTCAACTTTGTTTTGTTCGGTTTGCGTTTGTTATTCCGTACTTAATTTTCTGTACTTGTGCTTGTAATTGTACACTGTAAGACTGGTTTTCTCCGCCTCCAGAAATTCCGGAAAGGAGACCAATAGTGGACTCACGCCGAGTACATAGGCCTTGGACGTACTGACCCTGGGGGGTTGGTAACCAAGTAAATAAATCCCGCTGTGTCCTTGTATTGCTATTTCTTTTTCTATTTTATTTTTCCGCTGCACTAATGCTCTGACTAGATCGAACGTTTTACGAAGTTTTCACGACAAGGTTTTCACGGTCGATATTCACCCCCCCTTCCTCTATCGACGCCACCGGTCCTACACATGACACTTAATAAAAGTAATATACTTAAACATGTAATCATGCTTATGTTTAACATGCATAACCTAACACTTAACGGTAATGTTCCCAAAACTTGCTTTAGGACACAACAAGACCTTGGTCTTGTTTCTTATCTTATTTTTTTTAGCCATAGAACACATTTTAGGGATTAGTAAGACCTTGGTCTTACTTAGAACTTTTATCGAACACCTTACGTGCCATAATCCCAAAACTTGGTTTCGGGCAAATCAAGACCTTGGTCTTGCTATACTAAGATCACAAACACCAAAATGACTTAGAATCATGTTTAGAAATCATTCGAGAACTACTTTTACTACAGGTGAGTGATCTATTTATCTCTTTCGGCTTCCAAACTTACTACACCGGTGTAGAATGTAGCGTGGTACTCCTCGTCCACTTCTCTCGCAATATCCGGCTCTTGGGTGCAAGAACAAGGAAGAGAAACCCTAGTTCTCTATTTTGTTTTCGCAGGGAAGAAGAAGAATGAGAAAACCCTTGGTTTTCTCTTCTTTCTATTCCTTCATATACTAAGTGGAAGTTGAAGCATCATCCATACAGGACTCCTACTATTACTTATCTAATATTGGTTCCATATTTGAACGAGATGCTTACCACCACCTAATGGAAACCTTTAAATATGAGGTGACGGGTTCGAGCCTCAGCTCCGACCCCTTTAAAGAAATGTTTAGTTTCTTTTTATTTTAGAAAAATTTCTAGAAACATGCTGAAAAATTCCAGGTGTTACAATAGATCTTGAGATTCTCTTCATTTTGATGGGTGGCACGATCCTTAATTCCAATCGAGAGAAAAGTTATGTCCATTTTACTTTTCATCTGCAGTCTGGGCTGCAGATTCAACATGGTTGTGCCTTTTAGCATAGCTAATCTTGGTTTCATGGGTTGATGTTTAAAGCAAAGTTGTAGGTCTTGAAGTCCTCTTCATTTTGCTAGGTGGCACAACCCATGACTCCAACCAATCGATAAGTTATAGCCATTTCAAAATCAATTTGCAATGCGGCCTAGGTGTGGCTTCTTGGCACACGACCATGACTCCTTTACCACATGGACGTGTTGTTGATGCAGTCTGACCCTGATTGTTGTTTTGGTGTTGACACTGATTTAAGTTTGATTTAAGTCTAGTTGAATTCGGATTAAGTCCAGGTGGATCGGGAGATCGCATGCTGGCAGTGGAAAAGTCCTAGCTTGGATGGCTAGGTGTGAAAAGTCCTAGCTTGGAGGGTTAGGTGTGAAAAAGCCCTAGCTTGGAGGGCTAGGTGTGAAAAGTCCTAGCTTAGGGCTAGGTGTGAAAAGTCCTAGCTTGGAGGGCTAGGTGTGAAAAGTCCTAGCTTGGAGGGCTAGGTGTGAAAATTCCGAATTTGGAGGGTTAAGTGTGAAAAAGTTCTAGCTTTGAGGGGTAGGTGTGAAAAGTCCTAACTTGGAGGGTTAGGTGGGAAAAAAGTCCTAGCTTGGAGGGCTAAGTGTGAAAAGTCCTGGCTTGGAGGGCCAGATCCTAGCTTGGAGGGCTAGGTTGGATGAAACCCTGGCTTGGAGGGCCAGGTCCTAGCTTGGAGGGCTAGGTTGAAGTCCCGGTGAGTGAAACTGGGCACGGAGTCTTAGTCCGGGGCACAAAGAATGAGTCAGAGAAGGGCTGGAGGCTTGTTCTCGTGACTTAGAGGAGATTTGACCTTGCCTGGATCGGTCTGGTGACCGATCAGGGAAGTTGGCACGATGTTCCCTCGTGGATCAGTCTGGTGACCGATCCAGCGATGACTGATCGGTCTGGTGACCGATCAGGGAGCACACAGTGACCTTGTTGGGCTACTGATCGACTCCTGATCAGTTTGGTGACCGATCAGGGAGCATACAGTGAGTTTGAGAATCTTACTGCTCGGCTCCTGATCGGTCTGGTGACCGATCAGGGAGCATACAGTTCACTTACTGCTTGGCTCCTGATCGGTCTGGTGACCGATCAGGGAGCATACAGTGGGTTTTGGGAACCTTACTGATTGGCTCCTGATCGGTCAGGTGACCGATCAGAGATACTATTCAGATCGTTCTGGTGAACGATCAATTGTCACGGAGTTCTCCTTATAACCGATCAGGCTGGAGCCTGATCGGTCGCAGAGCTCCCTGATCGGTCTGCTGACCGATGAGTGCACAGCCTGATCGGTCTGGTGACCGATCAGGCCCTTGTGGCTGCGAAAGCTGGGAATCCCAGCAAAGCTGTGGATCGGTCCGGTGACCGATCCACGATCCCTGGATCGGTCCGCTGACCGTTCACTTTAATTCAAATGCGCTGTCAGACACTCTGATCACGTCTGCTTTCTCTGCTCTTAACTACTGAGTATTTGATTCTCTGATGATTTGCTGCCCTAATGAGCTGCTAAGTGTGCAGGTGACTCACGGATCATCCAAGGGAAGTCAAACAAAGCCTTTAGCTACAGCAGGTTTGGTTGTTTGCTTCCGCAGGTTGTAATGTTCTCTGGCGCGAGCTGCAACGGCTAAGGAGCTGATGACCTGGGGCTCGACTGGAGGTGATTCAGTGAGCCCCGAGGAGGTCAGGGGTAGCTGGCTATTGCAGGTGAGCAGCTGGGAGCTGCTGCAGAGGAGCATGTGACCTGGCGATGGAAGCAGGATAAGCCATGGAGTGGAGAAGGAGCTCAAGAGTTCTCCACATCGAAAGCTTTGCTGAATCATCTGTTGTGCACTACTGTGAATCACTTGAAGCGATCTCTTGCAAAGCTGTAATCTTGAGTCCGTGGAGGGAGTCGCGAGTGGATAAGCAAGCAAACGATGAGCTGGGAGCTCTTGCGTTGGTGGCGCTGTGCTGTGCTCGATGAACTGCTCTCACATTTCTCATCCTTGTGCTTTGCTAGCAATCTGTATGATCTTCCTTGTTGTCTCTGTGCTTAATTTCTGATACATTTGAGATGCTTGTGGAGAGGTTTCTCCACTGAGAAGGAGGCGCTGTTTTATCCGGGTCATCGGGGCTTGATCTACCGACGATCAAGGGATCGCCCACCTCACGGGCACGCCAAGGAGTAGGGGCAAGTTATCCCCGAACCTTGTACATCGCGGTGTTAGCGTTTGTTTGATTTATTCTTCCTTCTCTGTATTTCTTTCTGGTGTTTTGTTTCCGTTGCTAATCTGATCGCAGAAAGAAAAGCTCAAGAGGGGAGTAATTTCGAGTGGCTGGCTACATTCACCCCCCCCCTCTATAGCCATCCAAGTTCCAACAAGTGGTATCAGAGCTTGGGGCTCTGTTCAAGCGTCTTAACATCCGAGAGCTAACAAAGATGGCCATGGGAAGAGAAGGGTTTAGCACCAGCCGACCTCGACTCCTCGACGGCACTGATTTTTCCATATTGGCGGTCAAGGATGGAGTATTACCTCAAGATGAACATTTCCATGTGGTTCGCTGTCAAGGAGGGTTTTCCCCCTCCAATGGATAATGAATGAAAAGAGCTCGAGTTCTCATGGTGGTCGGCTGAGCAAGTCCGGAAGGGAGAAGCCGATGCTAAAGCAGTGGTCACCTTGCAATGCGGGATGACCAAGGAGGAGTTGATCAAGGTGGGGTCTTTCACAAGTGCTAAAGACCTTTGGAACAAAGTCATTGAGCTCCATGAAGGAACTCAAGACACCCGGATAGCCAAGAAGGACCTCCTTCTTAGCCAACTCCAAAATCTGTTCATGGAAGAAAACGAAAAGATAAGTGAACTCCATGGAAGATTCAAAGAGATCCTCAACGGCTTGCACTCTATCAATGAAAAGGTGGAAAACCAAGATCTTGTAAGGTATGTCCTTAAATCACTTCCTAGGAACGCCTTGTGGTCATCCATGGTGGATGCTTACAAGGTTTCCAAGGACTTATCTTTTGTTAAGTTAGAGGATTTGTTTTGTGAGATGGAGCTACACGAGATCTCTAACACAAGCCCAAAAGAGAAAGGGTTTGCTTTAGTGGCAGGTGACAAAAAGAAAAAGAAGAATGACAAGGAGGAGGAGGAAAGCCACTGTCACGTGGCTCTTGTGGCCTTAGAAGAGTCATCCAAGGAGAGAGACAATGAATCAAGCTCCTCAACCGCGCCTTCATCATCTTCGGATGATGAAGAGGTAATCTCTCCCGAGTTGGATAAGTGCTATAGAACAATAGCATGCCTAACTAAGTTGCTTAAGAAATCTAAGGCAAAAGTTAAATCATTAAGATTAGAAGTAGAGGAATTGAAAACCTCTAAGGATGAGGTAATTAATGACTCACATGATAAGTCCCTTGAGAATGAAAATAAGAACTTAAAGAGCGAAATTGAAAATCTCAAGAATATTCTTGAGAAGTTTTCAACTATCTCTAAAACATTAGACATGGTTCTAAATTTCCAAAGGGCGGTTTACAACAAGGCTGGTTTGGGTTACCAACCTAAAGAACCTAGTGTCATATCACTAATGTCTAGAACACATTTTGGATCACAAAATAAGTCTATGGTTCAAAAGGCTAGAAAGAAAATGACTAAGGCATGAGTGCCAAAGTCTTTCATTATAGATGCCTTAGGTCCTAAAATTTGGGTACCTAAAACTTCCATATTTCGAATTGTATAAGCATTATTTGAGGGGGAGCATCTATCAACATGGGAGGTTGATATTTGGTGCTCCAAACCCATGACCAAGGAAAAAATTGTCATTCACATGGTTGGTTATGGAAAATTCGAATTAAATGCTTTAAGCTTCATTGTCTTAGTTCTTATAACAAGATGATCCCTTGGCTAGTGATTTATGAAATCTCATTTGGGCAATAAGGAAACTTATCATGCAACGAATGATAGTATATCCATGCTTCAAAATAAATAAACAAGTTTTGGAAAAAAAATATTCACATGAATGGTTTGGGTTGACACATAACTTACTCTTGCCATAGATTGTTTAGGATAATTAGGCTTATTGTTGCAATTTATGTTTTCCTGCAATTCATGGTTTATGATATGCCTTATGTCAAGCCTAAGGAGTTTATTTTCTTGTATATGTTATACAACATGAATGCATGCTAAAGAACAAGGATTAACACATAGTTTGTACTAATAAGGCATCACCAAACAAAGAACATGAGCTTAAGGTTTAGGCTTAAGTTTTTCCTAATATTTTGGAGATGAACTTTGTTGAATATGCCATGATCTTACTGTTTGTGTGATTAACCTTAATGTATGATACCAATTTTGTTTAAGAACAGCATGCTCACATAGTTCATGATGTTTCAAGTTCCATGACTTGTTTTATTTTCCCACTTGACTGATATCAAACCTAATGTCATCCATATGCCTAATATTATTTGGATCACTAAGGTATCAGTACTTAAGTGTAGATTGGATTATCAAGATTGTTAGGAATAAACAAGAACATACTTAAAACATAACTTATCATTCAAACCTAGTGTTGCTACTTTAATCCATAGAAATTCTTGATTATTGATGTGAAATGAAGCCTAGTTAAGGGACCCAAATCAGATTGCTTGTTTTGATTAAATGAATTATGGTTAGTGGAACTCATTTAAGGAGTAAATCTGATTGTATTAGGGATTAGAGTGATTAAGAGTTGAAATGAACATGTTTATGAAACTGATCAGTTTTAGAAAACATTCTGTATCAGACCTGATCGGTCCACCGACCGATCAGGACTCGCCCTGATCGGTCCGATGACCGATCAGATCAACACTGATCAGAGGTATCAGACTACTCCTCAATCCGATCCCATTTCATCAAGTTGTATCAGATTACCTGATCATACTGATACACACAAATCTGATACAAACCAAGTATAATTGAAACATACTTGATCCTCCATTGGTACAAACCTGGTACTAAGTGAGTATAAGTTTGTTCAAGTGTTCAAAGAAGGGTAGGAATTTTTAAGACCCTTGATTGTTAGAAATTTTTCTGAAACATCAAGTATTAAAATATTGATTTGACATAAACCTATGTTAGAATGTTCAAATTCATAAGAAAGGGTTTGTTGAGTCATGACTCTTGTTCTTGATGTCGTGTTTCAGAAATTTTTCTGAAATGTCGTTTATTAATGAAGTCTACACCCCTGTTATGGAATGCCAATTATTAATGCAGTCTGATCAGGAACGTATCAGAGTTTCAGGAATTTTTCTGAGATCTGATTGCTCCCAGACTAATAAGAAATATTTCTGTATCGAATAATCAACGAACCTGATAGATCACGGAGACCAATCAGGATTATATGTTGGATACAGCTGCATTCCCTACTTGTCATATGAAACATACACATGTTTAACCATGATATAATTTTGTATATGGTTTCATATGCAATTCACAAATTATCCTTTGATTATGCTGGGTTTTGGGGGGAGATCCTTGATTGAGGGGGAGGTATGTTTCAACTTAATAACCATACCCCTTTCGATGTTTGACAAAGGGGGAGAGAATGGTTGATTAAGTTTAGGGTTATTGTAGGTGGAGGATCTTGATTCCCTTACAATAATTGAACTGCCTTCAATTGATCATTAATGCCGAAACATAAATCAGGTTGTCAAACAACAAAAAGGGGGAGATTGTTGATGCAGTCTGACCCTGATTGTTGTTTTGGTGTTGACACCGATTTAAGTTTGATTTAAGTCTATTTGAATTCGGATTAAGTCCAGGTGGATCGGGAGATTAGATGCTGGCAGTGGAAAAGTCCTAGCTTGGAGGGCTAGGTGTGAAAAGTCCTAACTTGGAGGGTTAGGTGTGGAAAGTCCAAGCTTGGAGGGCTAGGTGTGAAAAAGTCCTAGCTTGGAGGGCTAGGTGTGAAAAGTCCAAGCTTGGAGGGTTAGGTGTGAAAAGTCCTAACTTGGAGGGTTAGGTGTGAAAAAGTCCTAGCTTGGAGGGTCATGTGTGAAAAGTCCTAGCTTGGAGGGCTTGGTGTGAAAAGTCATAACTTGGAGGGTTAGGTGTGAAAAAGTCATAGCTTGGAGGGCTAGGTGTGAAAAGTCCTAACTTGGAGGGTTAGGTAGGAAAAAGTCCTAGCTTAGAGGGCTAGGTGTGAAAAGTCCTGGCTTGGAGGGCCAGGTCCTAGCTTGGAGGGCTAGGTTTAAGTCCCGGTAAGTGAAACTGGGCACGGAGTCTTGGTCCTGGGGACTAAGAACGAGTCAGAGAACGGCTGGAGACATGTTTTCGTGACTTAGAGGAGATTTGACCTTGCCTGGATCGGTCTAGTGACCGATCAGGGAAGTTGGCACGATGTTCCCTCGTGGATCGGTCAGGAGATCGATCCAGCGATGACTGATCGGTCTGGTGACCGATCAGGGAGCACACAATGACCTTGTTGGGCTACTGATCGACTCCTGATCGGTCTGGTGACCGATCAGGGAGCATACAGTGAGTTTGGGAATCTTACTGCTCGGCTCCTGATCGGTCTGGTGACCGATCAGGGAGCATACAGTGGGTTTTGGGAACCTTACTGCTTGGCTCCTGATCGGTCAGGTGGCCGATCAGAGATACTGTTCAGATCGTTTTGGTGAACGATCAATTGTCGCGGAGCTCTCCTTATAACCGATCAGGCTGGAGCTTGATCGGTCGGAGAGCTCCCTGATTGGTCTGCTGACCGATCAGGGCACAGCCTGATCGGTCTGGTGACCGATCAGGCCCTTGTGGCTGCGAAAGCTGGGAATCCCAGCAAAGCTGTGGATCGGTCCAGTGACTGATCCACGATCCCTGGATCGGTTTGGTGAACGATCACTTTAATTCAAACGCGCTGTCAGACGCTCTGATCACGTCTGCTTTCTCTGCTCTTAACTATTGAGTGTTTGATTCTCTGTTGATTTGCTGCCCTAATGAGCTGCTAAGTGTGTAGGTGTCTCAGGGATCATCCATGGGAAGTCAAACAAAGGCTTTTGCTACAGCAGGTTTGGCTATTTGCTTTCGCAGGTTATAACGTTCTCTGGCGTGAGTTGTAACGGCTGAGGAGCGGATGACCTGGGGCACGACTGGAGGGGATTCAGTGAGTCCAGAGGAGGTCAGGGGTAGCTGGCTGGTTCAGGTGAGCAGATGGGAGCTACTACAGAGGAGCGTGTGACCTGGCGATGGAAGCAGGATAAGCCATGGAGTGGAGAAGGAGCTCAAGAGTTCTCCACATCGAAAGCTTTGCTGAATCATCTATTGTGCACTACTGTGAATCACTTGAAGCGATCTCTTGCAAAGCTATAATCTTGAGTCTGTGGAGGGAGTCGCGAGTGGATAAGCAAGCAAATGAAGAGCTGGGAGCTCTTGCGTTGGTGGCGCTGTGCTGTGCTCGGTGATCTGCTCTCACATTTCTAATCCTTGTGCTTTGCTAGCGATCTGTAAGATCTTCCTTGTTGTCTCTGTGCTTAATTTATGATACATTTGAGACGCTTGTGGAGAGGTTTCTCCACCGAGAAGGAGGCGCTGTTTTATCCGGGTCACCGGGGCTTGATCTGCTGACGATCAAGGGATCGCCCACCTCACGGACACGCCAAGGAGTAGGGGCAAGTTATCCCCAAACCTTGTACATTTCGATGTTAGCGTTTGTTTGGTTTGTTCTTCCTTCTCTGTATTTCTTTCGGCTGTTTTGTTTCCGCTGCTAATCTGATCACAGAAAGAAAAGCTCAAGAGGGGAGTAATTTCGAGTGGCTGGCTACATTCACCCCCTCTATAGCCATCCAAGTTCCAACACGTGCCTCTCTGGCACGTCCAAGCCATAGCAAATTTGGTCAAGGAGGCACGACTGTTTCTCCGAGTAAGACAGGTCGTGGGAGCTTCTGAGAAAGATGTCACGACCTGCCCGTGTGTAATTTGCTAGATGGGTCACGATCGTGTCTATAAGCATGATCCTGACCATTTCTTCTTTGTAGAGGAGGTATATGAAGGATCGTGAAGAGAGATAGAGGAGGAGGAGGGGGGGGGGGAGGGGGTTGAATAACTCTCATTCAAATTTTATATTTTGAACATAGAATAATGAGTAGGTATATAGAGGGGGGTTTAATAGAGCTCGTTCAAAATTTTTGATTTTGGACATAGAATAATGAGTACACAGTGGAAATAAAGTAAAAGAAAAATAAACAGTGCTAACACTTTTTATTTATACTTGGTTCGGAATATGTGACGAATCCTACTCCAAGGTCCACGGTCCTTGATCATTTACATTAGGCAAACACTATCAGTTCAAAATGATTACAAGAATTAAGTACAAAATAAAGCAAAAATTATACCGATAATTTAAAGGAATGAAGAATAATTACGTTGTCGCTGAAGCAACATTTCAGCATCTTTTAGTAGATTTGGGTGCAGCACATAAGAAGGAGAATAATAGAAAACTTGATTTCCAATGCATTGGTCGAAGGCCCTTTATAAAGGGTATCCTAGGCACCTGTATGGTTATATGGGAGCCCCCATAGTGATGACATGGTGACTGCTCATTGAAAATTGATCTAGAAACTCTATCCACTTCCAGGAGGTTGTATCAACTCGAGCGCCTGCATGGTGATTTGGCTCGACCAGTCCCTGCTTACCAACTCAGCCATCCCTAGCTCAGTTATGCTCCTCTAGGGTGCTTGTGTCACTCCCAAGCACTTGAGACTTTGGGTGCTTGTGTCACTCTCGGACGCCTTGGACTCCACACGCCTAGTTGTTGTGGGCGCCTGGCTCCTGGCCGCCTGGACTCCGTTCAGCCCCTTGCAGCCTTTCTTCTACCTTCCAGCTTGGACTTCTACACCCACTAAGTTAGTACAGGAAAATATAGAAATGTGTATGAATGCACTTGATAGCTCAGATTGACCAGTCTTGACTTTACGGATTCGACCCAAATCTAGGTCAGACCAATGCCTACTGTTCCCTCTTTGGGGAACGCATTCTCACCTACTCCTCTTAGGAGAGTTTACCTATTGCCAACCCCAGGTTGGACTTTTGCACATCCTCCGATCTCAACTTTGGAACTCGTGACGTCCGATCCTTGACCCTTCTTGACTCCTATCTGTTGTCCTCGATCAACCAAGTCTTAGTGCCCTACTCTCGATCGGGTCTTAGTGCCCTACCCCCAGTCAGGTCATCATTGCCTAGCCCTCAGCATGAATATAGTGCCCAACCCTCAGTCAGGTCTTCGTTACCCAGCCCTCGGCTAGGGCTTAGTGCCTAACCATCGGTCAGGTCTTCATTGCCTAGCCTTCAGCCAGGACTTAGTGCCTAGCTCACACACTTAGAGTAATTTGTTAGATCACAATGAATCTTAACATTGAACCTTTGCCAACATCAAAATAATGTTCAATTATCTGGTGCTCCCAACACAAACAATCTCTTTCTTTTTTATTATGGCAACCTAGTTCAATGTTAAGTAAATATAAAGCATATAAAGTAAGTTCATGAAAAAAAAAATGAAATGCTCCCTCTTATCTTACTTCCTCTTTCTTAAATTAACATTTTAGGGACCCTTAGCTTTTAGCCTTATACACTCCCCCTTTGACATATATCAAAAACCAATGGGGTGAATGAGTCTTTAAAGCCAATTTACTATGTAAAAGAATTTTTCAAAACTTTCCTAAATAATAGAAATTTTGGAAGAATTCTAAGTAAAAGAGATTGTGTAGCATTTTCAAGTAAATAGAATTTTTGCAAAACTTTCTAAGTAAATAATTTTTAATTTTTTTTTTAAGAAAAACCAATTAAGAGGGAGTTATTAAAGAAAGTTTCACAAGTTTTTCAAAAGATTTCATAAATTTTCAAGACATAGTTTTCAATGTATAGTTTATTCAATGTATGAAATTTTCAAGGTGAAGAGTTTTCAAATATTCTCCCTCTCAACTTATAACTCTCCTCCTATAATTTTGAAAATATATATTTTTCCCAGAGATAAGTTTTGAAAGGTACTTAAAAAAATATTGAAAAAACTTTGAAAAAAATGCCTTGAAACTTTTACTTTTCTCTTCCCCTAAACATTTTGAAAGCATGCATTTTTTGAAAATAAATTTCACTTTATGTTTTAGAATATCAATTCTTCCCTTTGATATATATCAAAAATAAATTTTGGTCGAGAGAGAAAATATTTTTAAGTGTTAAAATAATTTTTAAATAAAATTTTGAAAATGCTTAAGTTCGAAAAAATCTAAGTATTAGAGCTCGGAATGTTGTTGCAAAAATTTATAAAAATTTTCTATTGAAAAAATTATTTAAGCAAAATTTTCTATGGAAAATAGCTTCTTGAAATTTCCTTAGCAACAAAACTAGTTTTTGCAAAATTTTTCTAAGGAAGGAAACAAAATATCTTTTTGCGAAAAAAATGTTAAGTGAAAATAAAGTGTCTTATGAAAAATATTTCTAAGTTAAAAAAAAGCTTTTCCAAGGATATTTTCTAAGTAAAAAAAAGTTTTAAGGTTAAACTTTCTGCAATAAAAATTTCCAATAAAAACTTTTGCATGACTTTGAAAAATAAATTCTTAGGCAACTAACTAAACTCGAATGCAAATAAACAACTAAAGCATTAAGGAAATAATTCTAAGTAATTAACTTTAGCCACCTATTTTAAGTAAAAGTATGATCAAAAATATATGATAATTTTAAAAATAATAATTTAGAATTAATTTGTTGATTAAAAAGTAATTAAGTTAGATTTGAAAGATTATGTTGATTAAATTTGAAAAATAAATTATAAAAAATATGTTAAAATTAATTTGAAAAATAAGTTAAATTAATTTAAAGTTTTGAAAATTATGTTTAACTAAAAGCTGAAAATTAAGTTTGAAAAAGTTAAGTTAATGTTTAAAAAATTGATTTAAAAAAATAATTATGTTGAAAATTTTGGTTTTTAAAAAGAATTTAATTAAAGTTGAAAAATTAAATTTGAGAATTTAAGATAGGTTTTGAAAAATTAGATTTGAATGTTTATGTTTATGTTTAAAAAATTAAATTTAAGAGTTTAAATTAAAGTGTGAAAAATTAATTTCAAAAAATTAAGTTTTATTTTTGAAAAATTAAGTTAGATTTGTGAAAAATAAAGTTAGATTTTTGAAAAATTAAGTTAGAATTTTTGAAATAGTTATTTGATTAAATTTGTAAAATAAATTAAAATTAGTTTGAAAAGTGGGTTAAATTAAATAAGGTGAATTAATTAAGTTGTATTAATTTGAATTTAATTAAGTTTTAGTCAATTTGAATTTAATTAAGTTGGATTAATTTGAATTTAATTATGTGAAATTAATTAAGGTTGAGCTGGGATTTGTTGGGTTTAGACTAAATTTTAAGTCCTAACATCTCACCTGTTTCTAAATTTCAAAATAGGGAACTTTATTGGTTTTGTGAGATGTTGTCAATTTTATCTTTAAATTTAGGTTAAAGTTCTAAGATTTGATTGAACCTTAAATTAAATTCATGTTCAACAATTAGTAAATTAAAACCATATTTTAATAATTAGCTTTTAGGTTGTGGTGAGACACATAGTCCTTCTTAGGTATTGGAGCAATGACTACTTTCTTGTCAATGTCTTTTAAAGAAATTATACTTTTACATTACTATTTGAGAAACTCTGGTCTAACTAATCTAGGATGTAGTGAGATAATATCGGCTAATTCCACCGGATGAAGTAGACCAAATAGGGTACTCCTTACCCTACCTGACTCTTTAGACAAGCTTCCTTAATGTGTACTATCATCTCAACAACCCTGGTACTAGGTTGTGCAAATGTCAATTAAGTCTAAGTCTTTAATTAACTGTTCTAAGTAGAAAATAAACTGAGCATGAATATAAATGCAGTAAATCAAGCGATCTTGCAAGAAAGGTTTATTTAACAAGAATGTTTTTCTATTAGCTCCCTCTGGATCATAGCCTTGATATGGTCTATATAGGTAATTAATTTGACCCTTGGGAAGCCAATATTGGTTTGGTCCAACTTGATTAGTCAAGCTTATTTTAGGGGCCCATGCTTGGACATGGTTTTTATTTCTACTTACAATAGACATATATAATTTAACTCGTGAGTTAGACTTGTATCCAAGTTTGGATCTATTGTTGTAACGACCCTCTCTTACTAACCTTGATCTTATAGGGCCGTTACATTGACTTTACTGCTGGGTCAGCCAAAAAAACTTTTATTTTTAATAGCTTGGCCAGGATTTGATCCCCCAACCACATATGATAAGACTAAAGCACTAACCAGCAGCCCTACAACACATTCTATTTTACATTGGCACCAGTCGACTGATATCTTGTCAGTCGACTGGTGCAGTCGACTACACCTAGGATTCACTCGCCCGAATGATTCTATTCCCCGACTAGTCGACTGATACCTACATCAGTCGACTGAGACGCCTGGAACTGCAATTTCCAGGTCTCGGAAACACTTATTAAGTGTACTTATACATCCCATTTCGACCACAAAACAAATAGAAGACTCATAATCATATAAACCATCATAATTGGACTCAATCATACTCCATTTAGCATGCATATCGAATTCAAATCATGACAACTCAACTTAAAGTCTTTTGCGGAAATAAAACTACTAATATGACCCATAAATCATAAACTCAAGAAAACTCATAACATTCTATTGTTTAGAGCTTGAAACATTAACAACTTATCCCGAAGGATCTCATTCCACCGTGCCGCCACCACTAGCACCAACCATTCATCCTATAGCCTCCTTGCTCTATATCTTTTCTTTACCTTTATCTGCAATAAAAGGATGAAACTATAAGCAATTTGCTTAGTAAGTAGATCCCTAATTTACAAAACATGCATTCGATATGAACATGCTTATGCTTGCTTTGAAACATGCTTGTAACTGAAATGCCATTCTTCAACATGAAAGATGCCCATGAATACATTTGTAACAATTGCTTGCATTAGAAAGAAACTTTGCTTGAAATGAATACATGTTATGAAAAAACATGAAACTTATCTTATACTTCATATACTTCAAAATAATAAATATTCTTCTTGAAACACCCGAATTTTATAGAATTTTTCAAAATAAACAAAAAGAAACTAAAATTTCTTTTAAATGGTTAGAGTGAGGGATCGAACATGGGACCAACAAGTTGGGGTTAATTTCAAGTTACCAATTGTGTTAGTGATTTTTCATTAAAATATGGAATTGATATTAGATAAGTAATAATAAGCATCTTTTATGAGTGATGCTTCAACTTCTACTTAGTATATAAAGGAATAGAAGAAAAGAAAACCAAGAGTTTTCTCATTCTGCTTCTTCTTTGCCGAAAACAAGAAAAGAACTAGGGTATCTCCTCTTCTTTTCTTGCGCCCAAGATCCGGATCGTGCGAAGGAAGTGGACGAGGAGTAACACGCTAGATCCTACGTCGGTATAGTGAGTTCTATGCGTAAGGATGTAAGTAGATCTCTCACCTGCAGTAAAAGTAGTTCTCTAATAAGTTTTAAACATGATTTTCAAGTCTTTTGTATGATGTGATCCTAGTATAGCAAGACCAAGGTCTTGATTTGCCCAAACGCGAGGTTTTGGGATTTCGGCACGCAAGGTGTTCGATACCGATGTTCTGAGTAAGACCAAGGTCTTACTAAGCCCTAGAACGAGTTCTAGGACTAAGAAATGAGATAAGAAACAAGACTGAGGTCTTGTTGTGTCCTAAAATAAGTTTTGGGAACATTACCTTTTTAAGTGCTAAGTTATGCATTTTAAATGCAAACATGAGTACAAGTTAAGTATATTACGTACTTTGAAAGACCGAGGTCTTTGTAATGACTCTTGCCAACTTTGACCTTATAAGGCCGTTACGTTGACTTTACTGCTGGGCCAGCCAAAATAAAAAAACTTTAATTTTATTGGCTTTGCCAGGATTTGACTCGTAGAGCTCTTAGTAGCAAGACTGAAGCACTAACCATCAGCCCTACAACACTTTTTGTTTTACATTGGCACCAGTCGACTGATATCTTGCCAGTCGACTGGTGTAGTTGACTGCACCTGGGATTCACTCGCCCGAATGTTTCAGTTCCCTCGACCAGTCGACTGATACCTATATCAGTCGACTGATACGCCTTGAACTGCAGTTTCCAGGTTTCAGAAACACCGTTCAAGTATATATATACCTTGTACATCAACTACACAACAAGATTATAGACTCACAACCATAATAACCATAATCATACTCCATTTGCATGCATATCAACCTCAAATCATGACAACTCAAACTTAAAGTCTTTGTGGAAGTAAACTACTAACATAAACTCAAAAGAAAATACTCATAAAGTTCTATTGTTTAGAGTTTTAAATGCTAAACAAAACTCATCCCGAAGGATCCTACTCCACATTCCGCCGCCACTGACATGAATCATCCATCCTTGAGCCTCCTTGCCTTACATCTTTCCTTTACCTTTATCTGCAGTAAAAGGATGCAACTATAAGCAAATAGCATAGTAAGTAGATACCTATCTCACAAAAACATGCAATCGATATCAATCATGCTCTTGGTTAAGAATGCTTGCTTTTAAACATATGTACTGAAAATGCTATACTTAAAATGAATAAGCTCATGAACACACTTGTAACAAATGTTTGCATTTGGAAACTTTGCTTAAAATGAAAAAAGTGTAACATGCTTGAAATGATTTCTTTCTTTTGAAAAACTTGAAACTTATATACTTATACTTCAAAATAATAAACATCCTCCTTTGGGGTCGGCATAGTACCAATGCGCGCACTCCTAATAGGTTTCGGGGTAGCTAGCCACCGAACCCTAATAGAGCATCTACTAGCTCACCTAGTTTTAAGGGCCTTGTGCCCGGTACATGCCACTTAGAAAATAATATATTTAACTTGTACTCATGCATGTATTTAAAATGCATAACTTAGCCCTTAAAAAGGTAATGTTCCCAAAACTTATTTTAGGACACAACAAGACCTCAGTCTTGTTTCTTATCTCATTTCTTAGTCCTAGAACTCGTTCTAGGGCTTAGTAAGACCTTGGTCTTACTCAGAACATCGGTATCGAACACCTTGTGTGTCGAAATCCCAAAACCTCGCGTTTGGGCAAATCAAGACCTTAGTCTTGCTATACTAGGATCATATCATACAAAAGACTTGAAAATCATGTTTAAAACTCATTAGGGAACTACTTTTACTGCAGGTGAGAGATCTACTTACATCCTTACGCTTAGAACTCACTATACCGACGTAGGATCTAGCGTGGTACTCCTCGTCCACTTCCTTCGCACGATCCGGATCTTGAGCGCAAGAAAACAAGTGGAGAAACCCTTGTTCTTTTCTTGTTTTCAGCAAGGAAGAGGAAGAATGAGAAAACTCTTGGTTTTCTCTTCTTCTATTCCTTTATATACTAAGTGGAAGTTGAAGCATCACTCATAAAAGATGCTTACTATCACTTATCCAATATCAATTCCATATTCTAATAAAATAATCACTAGCTTAACTGGAAACTTGTAACTAACCTTTACCTTATGTCACGAGTTTGAGTCCCTACTCTGACCCTTTTAAAAGAAAATTTTAATTTCTTTTTGTTTATTTTGGAAAAAAAATTCTGAAAAATTTAGGTGTTACAATCCTCCCTACCTTATGGAAAGTTCGTCCTCGAACTTAGAATAACTCTGGATACTTTTGCCTCATGCTATCTTCTGTTTCCCAAGTTGCCTTTTCATGCTTCTGGTTTAGCCATAGAACCTTCACTAGGGGTACCTCTTTGTTCCTCAGTTTCTTGACTCCTCTATCTATTATCAGAATAGGTCGACTTTCATAACTGAGAACTTCTTGAACTTGTACCGTCTGTGGCTAAATCACTTGGTTGGCATCGGGAACATATTTCATTAGCATTGAGACATGGAACACGTTGTGAATGGCTGACATCTTTGGAGGTAGCTCTAACTCATAAGCTACCTTGCCAACTCTTTTCTGTTAGTAATATGAGAGAAGTGTCCTAAGGCAATCGCCTTATGATTGTAAACATTTATTTTAATAAAAAGAAATTCCCTTTCCAGAAATACAGCATGCCTTGAAACAAACACCTTTTGTTCCAAGGGATGATAGAATTGGTAACCCTTCGTTTCCTTAGGGTATCCAATAAATAGACATTTATCAGACTTAGCATCCAATTTGTCTGATACAGTCCGCTTCACATTAAATGAGTTTAATTCGCGAGGAGAAGGGCTTGGTGTGGCCGGCCAAAGAGGGTGTCCACCCTCTTTGGTTTGGCCGGCCACAATAAAGAGGGAAACCAATTTATTTGGTTTAAATTATAAAATAAATCAAGTGCGATTTGTTTTATAAAATTATGGATAAATAAATTGATATAAAGAAATTTATATAAAGAGATTTATATAAAGAAATTTATATAAAGAAATTTATAGAAATTTATTCTTTTTATGGAAATTAAAATGAACCATGGATTGGTTTATTTTATTTTATAAAATCAATTATGAATTGATTTTTCCATGATAAGAAAAATTTATATAATAAATTTCTTATAAATTTTATTCCATAATAAAAGGTGAGATGAGTTTGTTTTATTATAAATTTAGTTATAATAAAACTTGGAATAACGGAACAATTCATAAGAAAATTTATAGGATAAATTTCTTATGAAAATTTATTCCGTTAAGAGGAGACTTAGCAATGGAGAGGCTACTATATAAAGGAACCAAGGCAAGCCTTGAATTCCAATTAATCAAGAGATTAAGAAGCTCTCTCTCTCTCTCATTCTCTCCCTCTCTCTGTCTAGGGCCGGCCCCCACCCTATCTCTCTCTAGGGTCGGCGCCCCTTCTCTCTCTAGGGCCGGCGCCCCTTTCTCCCTCTAGGGCCGGCGCCTCCTTCCTTGCCGTGAGCTACCACCAAGACGAAGCGGGTCGCGACTCCTTCTTCCCTTCACGGAATCTTGATTCCGTTATTTGGTGGTTAGTTTCTATCTCTCTCTCTTGATATTCTAGTTGTGCCTTTAGAGAATCTAGTAGTTCTCGTCGGCACAAAACTCGTGGCTTTGCGAAGTCATCCCGAAGAGAACTCGGCGTGGACGCGAATAGAGGCGGAGCTTCCAAGGGACGCTACGGTTGGATCTCGTCCCTTACTTCGAGTTACGCGAGGTATTGAGTAAATTAGTTTACTTTCTGCAAAATTTTAATTTATGATCATGTCCACACATCATAAGGTCGCATGCTAGATACGTGATTAAAAATAATTTGAGAAATTTTTTAATGCTAATTCTTCCGCTGCACGTAAATATTTTTAAATTTACGAACCCGTATCCTTGTCAACATTCACCCGGTCCCAACAGTGGTATCAGAGCCGGTTAGTATTCGACATAATCATATAATTGTTTTGCGGAAAACTTTGTCATAATCTCAATTTTGGAAAAATTTTCAATTATGGAAAATTTTCAATTATTATAAATTTTAGATTTAGGAATTTCAAAGTTTGGAAATCCTCATGAAATTTCGCAAACGTTTGAAATATCCTAGTTTCTGAAATTTTATGATAATTGAGAAAACTTCCCATCTTTGGAAACTTTCCAATTTTGGAAATTTCCTATTTTGGAAATTTTTCAATTTTGGAAATATGTAAGTTTTCTTTGTACCAGAAACTTACAGTTATTCTGAAAACCTATTATGAAATCTCGCAATTTTGGGCACTTTCTTTCAAGAAAGTCTAGACAAATTTATGGATAATTAATTGACAATTAAATTCAAATTGGTTTTAAATTATCAACAAAATTCTTTATTTTGGATTGAGCATCGGGGAGCCGTCCAATTTAAATTTAGTTGTTGTAATTTAATTTCCCAATTTTGAATAAAATTGTCATGTTTAATTTGGTTGCGCTTCAGAAGCGGACCAAATTGAATTTACGACAAATTTCTTTTCATTGGTTATCTGAGCCTCGGGGAGCCACCCTTAGAAAATAATTTGTTATAATTAATTAAACCCATGAATAAAATATGATTTAAGAGGTGATGCTCTTACATATTGTTGTCTCCAAAATTAATTAGGAAAATGGTTTCCTATAGAGCTTTCTTAAAAGAGATTTTCATGAAAATAATATATGGTTGAATTAAGGGAATTGCCTCTTAATTTAATAAGATTTGATTTAGAGAAATCAAAGTCTTAAACATATTATTTCCGAAATTGATTATGACAATTTAGGAAATTGTTTCCCAAAACAATTCCTTGAATAAAGTATGAAATTAGAATTAGGAACTCCGGTTCCTAATTCAATTAATGAGACTTGATAAATTAAGTCACATACATACTTTATTAAGGAAATCGTTAGTCATGACATAATTATATGTCATGAATGTGCTTAGAAAAGAAAGGATGAGACCCAAAACCCCTTAAAAAAATATTAAGGCTAACATCTTCCATTAATATGGTTAGAACCGGAGTTTTGTTTCTCATTTGGGTTGATGGACACATCCATGCCCGGCTTGAACCTCAACATGTTCAAACCATGGAATTAGTTTATGAATAATATAGTTAGAGTCAGAGGTCAATCCTTAGTTTTGGTTGTTGGCCACACATCCAAGCCTGACTAAACGGTTGAATGAGCTCTAACCATATTAAAACTATTTCTTGATTAATGGGTCAGCCTTAAGCTTGGAGCATCGATTTGTTGTGCCACAGCCAAGGTCGATGTAAAGAGAGGTGCAGTTGGGTGCTATGTATATTGTTGCATACTTGTTAATGAGTTAACAACCCAATGATTTATGCAAACATTCAATTAGTTGATAGCATAAAGTGATAGTTACATATATGTGATATGTAATCGGTATAAGTACCTACCTTCATAGCTAAGAATAACTTGATGGCCACAGCCATGGTTGTTCTTATCTATGGTTGGATATCAACCTATTTGGAGATGTTCCTACGATCTCCCGAATTGATAAAAAGGGTTATTCAATTCGAAAAATAAATAGGATTTAATTAATGTATGTTGATGCATTCTTTATCATTTTTCTCACATAAGCTCAATTTGTATTTCTAGGATAATCACTCGATCATGTCTTCTCTGAATTTGCGTTCCATTTTGGACACCAATAAACTACTGGGCCAAACTTCATGGACTGGCTTCGAAACCTGAGGATAGTCCTCAAGGAGAGAAGCTTGCTTATGTCCTTGAAGACAACTTCCTAACCGTCCTCTTGAAGATGCAACTCCAGACCAGTTTCCTGAGTTGCTCAACCTGCTGAAGACTGTAGAGCCTTCTGTGAAGCAGGATCAGAAGACGGTACTATTAGTTGGTTCGTCGAAGAAAGGTTCTAAGAGGAAGGCCAAAGAACAGAATAAAGGAAAGAAGAAAAAGGCCAAAAAGACTGAAAAGACACCAAAAGTCACTTGCCATCATTGTGGCAAGGAGGGTCACTGGCGAAGAAACTGCAAGGTTTATCTTGAGTCCTTGAAAGAGAAGGCATCCGATGCCCCATCCTCTTCAAGTATCTTTGTTATTGAATGTCACTCTATTTACTCAAACACCTGGGTACTTGATACTGGGTGCAGCTCACATATATGTAATGACATACAGGGGCTAAGGAATAGAAGAAGACTCGTCAAGGGAGAAGCGAATTTGCGAGTTGGAAATGGAGCAATGATTGCTGCTATTGCCATCGGAACATATTTGCTAAAGCTCCCTACTGGACTTGTCTTAGAGTTGGATAATTGTTATTTTGTTCCTTCGTTAATAAAGAAAATTGTATCTATTTCATGCTTGAATGAAAAGGGTTATCATTTAACTTTTAGTAACAATTGTTGTTACATAACTTTAAATGGCATTCTTTATGGGAATGGAACTTTGTGCAATGGTATCTACACGTTAGATTTATCCGGTGACGTTTTCAATATCGAAGTTAGCAACAAACGTGCTAGAATAGATAATCGAATAGACTTCTACACGTGGCATTGTCGTCTTGGCCATGTAAGTAAGAAACGCATGACCAAATTACACCGATGTGGAATTTTAGAATCATTTGAACCCGGTTCATTTGATACATGCGAATCATGCTTAAAAGGCAAGATGGCCAAATTACCCTTTTCCGGAAAAGATAAACCAGTGGGAGAATTGCTTGGTCTAATACATACTGATGTATGTGGACAAATGTCAACCCTTGCACAAGGAGGCTATAGCTACTTCATCACCTTTATCGATGATCACTCACGATTCGGGTATGTGTTCTTGATGAAACACAAATCTGAATCTTTTGAGAAATTCAAAGAGTTCAGAAATGAAGTAGAGAAACAGCTTGGCAAAAGTATTAAGATACTTCGATCCGATCGGGGTGGTGAATACTTAAGTTAAGAGTTTCAAGATTATCTTAGGGACAATGGGATATTGTCCCAATGGACTCCGTCATATACACCACAGCATAATGGTGTATCTGAGAGGCGCAACCGAACCGTGATGGACATGGTTAGGTCGATGATGAATCATGCAACTCTTCCAAAATCCTTTTGGGGCTATGCACTTAAGACAGCTGTTTACTTGCTAAACAGAGTCCCGACCAAGGTAGTCTCAACTACTCCATATGAGACATGGAATAGTAAGAAACCTCACTTAACTCACCTTAAGATATGGGGTTGTCCTGCTTATGTGAAGCGGACTGTATCAGACAAATTGGATGCTAAGTCTGATAAATGTCTATTTATTGGATACCCTAAGGAAACGAAGGGTTACCAATTCTATCATCCCTTGGAACAAAAGGTGTTTGTTTCAAGGCATGCTGTATTTCTGGAAAGGGAATTTCTTTTACAAGAAAACAGTGGGAGTGGCATTGAACTTGATGAAGTTCAAGAAACTCCAATAGACATTACAGAGACACCTAGTCTAGACCACAACAATAACTCATAATGATGAGCTATCAGTTGAACCTAAACAACACCACTCTTCGAGGTCTGATAGGACACGCAATATTCCAGAGAGATACGGATTTCTCATAAGTGAATCGAACGACGTGTTACTCATAAGCGATGATGAATCTATCAGTTATGAAGATGTTCTGAAAAGTCAGAAAGGGACAAATGACTTGAAGCCATGAAGTCGGAAATGGATTCCATGTACGAAAATCAAGTATGGGACTTGGTTAACCACTGAAGGGATTAAGCCCATAGGGTGCAAGTGGGTTTTCAAGAAGAAAACCGACATGGAAGGTAATGTTGTTACCTTTAAGGTTAGACTAGTGGCAAAAGGATATCGACAGAAACAAGGAATTGATTATGACGAAACCTATTCGCCAGTAGCTATGCTTAAATCCATTCGGATGCTCGTAGCCATAGCAGCTCATTATGATTATAAGATATGGCAAATGGATGTGAAAACAGCTTTCCTTAAAGGAAACCTGCTTGAGGATGTATACATGATACAACCTGAACGTTTCACATCGGTTGATAAAATCAAAGTATGCAAGCTTCGACGATCTATATATGGACTGAAGCAAGCATCCAGGAGCTGGAACATTCATTTTGATGAGACAATCAAAGAGTTTGATTTCTCACAAAATCCTGACGAACCTTGTGTGTACAAGAANTCTGATTCTCGAATTCTCCCCCGTGGTCAGACCTAAGTCTTTTAATTTTGGTATCATTTTGATTTTCAATCAATTTACAAAAGTTGTTAAATAGGTTCAGGGTTTCATCTTTGGTCTTTAGAAACCTGACCCCAGGTGAACCTAGAGTAGTCATCAATTATCACTAAGCAGTATCGATTTCCACTAGTGACTTGGCTCCATGTGAATCAAGTAGGTCAAGGTGTAGGAGCTCAAGTGTGTTTGGGTTTGATCAAGATTGGATCAATTTGTGACTAGACTTGGTTTGTTTGCCTTGATTACAAGATTCACATATTAGGTTTTCATTTTTGATTTTGGGATACCTTTGATTAAGCCAAGTTGGGTAATTTTTGAAATAGTTCTTAGATTGGTATGACTAATCTCCTATGCCAGAGTTTTGATTGTTCTAACTGTGTTAACATGCATTTGGGTATAAGGGGAAGATTATTGTGTATAATTGTTTTTCCTAGTGCCCTTAAGCATGATTTCTGAGTCTTGTGCATTTCTAATCAGGCAATTAGAATTGTTGAAAGTAACTAAATAACCAGAGTCACATAACTGACTTATGCTAAGTAGTTAAAATTGAAGTTTTCCACCAATAGTACTTTCTTAATAATGAAATTGGATTTAAGTTCAATATTACCTGACCCAATTACCTTGAGTGTAGCATTGTTACCAAATGCCACTGAGCCCAGGTTTTTGAACTTGAGTTTGGTGAACTTCAATTTGTCCCCAGTCATATGTCTGGAGCACCCGCTATCTAACATCCATTGGTCCAAATCTTTATGTTCCTACACATAAAGAATTTTGATGATTTGGATCCAATTTGAGTTAGGGATAGCTTAAATTGAGTTTCACTTCCTAGTCTGTCTCACCCCAGTCTAGGGTTTTCAAACACGTTAACCTTAAGGTTTTTGTGAGACAGGTTTGAGGGTAGAAATTAGTTTTGAAAAGGAATTTCAATTTATTTTCGAAAAAGTTCTTTATTTTTGAAAACAGATTTTTAAACAAGTAAGTTTAGAAATTTTGAAAAATAGATTAAGTGATTTTCGAAAAAGAGATAGGTTTGAAAACAGATAAGAATCTATAATTATTTGAACTTTGAGTTAGATTCGAATTTGACAAAAGATAATTTGAATTTGAATTTTAGAAATTGGCTTCCAGGTCTTGGCGAGGCACTAGGCCTTCTTTGGCCGTAGCCTTATGGGATCATCCACCCTTTCCTTGACAAAGCCTTTTAATGAAATTTCATTTTCAAATTAAGTTAAGTCATTTTCTGGTCTAACTAGCTTGGGTCTTGGATCGGTAGCTTCGGCTGGTTTCACCAGTCTAAAGAGACCAAGTAGACTTGATCTTATTAGAGTTGGTTTCCCCAACGTACTATCATCTCACCTCCTCCCAATACTATGTTTTCAAGTTTCAAGTAATTTGGTCCTTAAATCTAAGTATTCCTTAAATCTAAGCATGGCAATTTGCAAAAATTAAATAAACAAACAATCAATCAATTAAAAAATTATCTGATTATAAAAATTGTTTTGATTTTGGCTCCCCCTGGACTAAAGCCTCTGTATGGGTTAGGCAAGATGTGAATCTTGTCCTTGGGGATCCAAAATTGATTTGAACCAGTTGGTTTAGTCAGGCACAGTTTTGGCACCCATGCCTGAACCCCAGGTCTTGACTGGTTCAGTACAGCAAAGTAAGATCTTTGCCGAGATTTGGTTCTATAGCCAAGTCCGGATCGGTTTAGAACAGACTTCTGTTTTCCCAGAATCAGATCAAGATTCTTGGAACCAGAAGTGAATCGTTCTAAAGTTGTTCTTAAGTCCTTAACTTGAGTTTTCAGAGAGGAATTCTCTGATTCAAGTTTTTCAACTTGATCAGGGGTTCCTTCCTGAAGTTTCTCAGTTAAGGATTTAGAATCAGCTCCCTCTTTCAGGAGTTTTACTTCCTGTCGGAGGACTCGATTCGGAGTTTGGCTTTCGCCAAATCTCGGGATAGATAAGAAATAAGCGAATTCAATTGCAATTTTGAAAAAACCCGTTACCCTTATTTCGCCGTCGTCGGAGAATGTCAGCTTGTCGTCGTCCTGGTCTGAGTCTGAGTCAGTCTCGATTTGATCCGAAGCGGTCAGGGCTAGAAGATTGGACTGGGCTGCTTCTTCTTCTTCTTCTGAGGAAGACTCGTCCCAGGTTGCTTGGAGTGCCTTCTTCTTTCTGGTCTTTTTGGACTCCTTTAGACTTGGACATTCAGTCTTGTAGTGGCCCTTCTTCTTGCATTCGTAGCAGGTTACGTTGGGCTTATGTTTGTCAGTTGCTGGTTCAGCTGGTTCATCCTTTCTTCGGTTTGTTCTCCGTGTGTTGGCTTGGTACTTCAACTTTTTGTAGTAGCTTCGAGCTAGCTTGACCAGTTCAGATTGATCTCCTTCTTGATCTTCTGTTTCTGAATCTGAGGTAGATTCAGGTTCAACTTGAGTTTTCTTCTTAGTCATTCTTCCTGTTTTCCCTGCAAAGAAAGCTATACTTTTCTCGGCCAAATTGCAGTTAGTCTGTTCATGCAGCTCAAGTTCAGAGAATAACTCATCTAACTTATTTTTTGAAAGATCCCTAGAGACCTTGTATGCATCTACCATAGATGCCCACAAGGTGGTCCTAGGGAATGCGTTTAGGGCATACCTTATAAGATCACGGTTTTGAACCTGGTGACCTATTGCGTGAAGTCCGTTCATCAGTTCCTGGATTCTGGCATGGAGCTGGGCTGCTGTCTCGTTATCTGCCATTTTGATAGTGAAGAGCTTGTTCAGTAGCAGGTCTCGTTTGCTGATCCTCGTATCTGAAGTTCCTTCGTGGAGCTCGATCAGTTTAGCCCATAGCTCCTTGGCACTGTTGAATGGGCATACGCGGTTCAGCTCCTCTTTTGTCAGTCCGCATTGGAGGGTCTGAGTTGCTTTGGCGTCAGCTTCAATCTTGCGTTTGAGGGCAGTGTCCCACTCTGAGTAGTTTTGCGGTACTCCTTCAGCATTTGTGGGAATCATCAGTCCAGACTGGATGATTATCCACATATCCACCTGAGTTTTCAGGTGGACCTCCATTCGACTTTTCCAGTAAGGAAAGTCTTTTCCACTGAAAAGTGGAGGTCTGGCGGTGCTAAAGCCTTCTTGGATGGCCATTCGTTCTGAAATTGCAAACAAAAGAAACAAAAATATTCCAAGACTTGGTCTTGGATTAGTAGTGCGGGAAGAGTAAATAAAAATAGATTTCAAGGGGTGTTGCACCAACCTTGAAAGTAAAACTCGAACGAAAAATATTTTTTAGAAAAATTGAGAGAGAAAACGAAAGAAATCTGAAAAAAATTTTCAAACTGGTGGTTGCACCAAGTTTGAATTCCCCGCTCTGATACCACTTGTTGGATCAAGAGATGCGAGAGAGGGGGGGGGGTGAATGTCGCAAATCGTTCGGATTTAAAAAGAGTAAGTGCGCAGCGGAAATAAGACACAAGAGAAATGCTAACACGGTCGTTTTACTTGGTTCGGAGCCTGTGTCGACTCCTACTCCAAGGCCCACGGTCGTTGACCGTTTTCTGCGGGCAATTCTATACGTTCGAGAAAGTTTACAATCACAAGTATTACAGAATTAGCTTCGTAAACTTAAATGAATATTTCGTTACCGACGTCCGGTGTAGATCGGAGTATTGGAGCAGCAGGACGTCGTCAGAGCTCGAGATGGAAGATTTCTGGAGCGTGTCGTGGAAGCAGAAGAGCGTATGAAAGTCGCAGTGATTGATGCTTGAAGAAGAGGGTCGAGGGTCCTTTATATAGGGCTGGGGGCGCCCGGGATGCTCGGGGCGCCCCCCCACGTGGCTTTCGATCCGGCGAGCCCTCTGGTCAAGGCTGATCTCTACTTCTTCGGGATCACCTTTGACTGGGGCGCCCGACGCGCGCGGGGCGCCCGGGTTGACCGGTCAAGGCTTCATCTTCTTCGCGAGGGTGAGCTGCTGCAGCTGCCAGTGGCGTGGCACAGTGGGCGCCCGCGACACGCGGGGCGCCCGACGCGCGCGGGGCGCCCGAAACATCCGGGGCGCCCCCAAATGTGCTGACTTCGGGGCGTTTACTTGCTCTGCTGACTTTGGGTTGACTCTGGGGCGCCCGAAACATCCGGGGCGCCCTGCTCAGCTACTGCCTCACTCCTTTGAGGCTCTCTGAGCTGCAGAAACACAGTCCTTCGGTCCTGCATCCAGGGTTAGTCCAAAACAGCAATTAATAAGTTAATTTTACACAGCCTTGGCTGTCTTGGTTCTGACTTTGGGTCTCCAAAATGGAGCCCTAGGTCGAACCGACGCCTAATGTTCCCTCTAGGGGAACGCGTCCTCACCTACTCCTCTCGGGAGAGTTTACCTGATGCCAACCGGATCCTCCAGTTGGACTTTTGCCCGGCAGTCCTTCGCCAGGTCTTGAGTTGCCAAGCTGCCCTTCGCTTGGTGCCTAGCAGCCCTTCGCTAGGTCTTTTCTTCTGGCAGCCCTTCACCAGTGCCTAGCATTCCTTCGCTAGGGTTTGTCTATTCTGGCAGTCCTTCGCCAGAGCCTAGCAGTCCTTTGCTATGGCTTTTCGTCTGTCTGGCAGTCCTTCATCAGTGCCTAGCATTCCTTCGCTAGGGCTTTTCCTGTACACTCAAGAAACTTGTTAGACAACAACTAACCCTTAACTTTTGAACCCTTTTGCCAATATCAAAACACAGGTTTGACTTGGGTACAATTTGCACCAACAAAGATTTCTCTTCCAGTCTATGTAGTTTGGGCTAGTAAGTTTATTTTTCTTAAGTATTGTGGCTAGTGGGTTAAAGACCATTATGAAAAACTTGAGAATCACAACACACACTACTTTAGAAATCGAAAATAAATTGATTCCTCAAAACAATAAATTTTCGAAATCAACCAACATCTCAAACATCGAGAATTTGCATGTCACGTTAGTGTGGACGTATACAAACCCTACATTCGTTTGAGAAGGTTTTACCCATTAATTTTACTATCTTGTCAACCTAACTTTTTGACAAGTAAGACTAATAGTTGGTCAACTTCGGCCCTACAAGTTATTAGCAGTGACTCCGTTAGGGAGGATACTAATAATTGTATCTAAGTGTTTACCATTGCACGACACTAAGAGAATTATTTAGGATTATGTGTCTTCCATTGGGGAAGTACACACGCTCTTCAATAATCCTCTATAATCTTTTTTGACCTTGTGATCCGCAGAACAAGACTATCCTTTATGGAGGAAGGAACTCAGAGCCAACGCGCGGGCTTGTTCGCATCACATATCAGATTGCAATGGAGGTCGTGGGACCCTTAGGGTCCCTCTCCCGCTTAGTAATTTATTACGAGGAATTTTTAACTAGCACAACCACACAACAAGCACATAACCAACAAATGAAAGATACAGAAAATCCTAGATTTTCCAACTTTCATGGCCTTGGTCTCTAATGCGCCTCCAGTCATGTCTTCACTTCGTCCACTCCTCCCTTCCTTATGCGCAAGCCACCTTGAGGGATCTCTGAGCCAAAATGACTAGCTAATTATTTACATCATCGATCCTATACTCCACAAAGGAGTGTACATGAAAACTAGATCGAAAGTAAAATAAATAGCTCGGCTAAACATGTGTCGTATTTAATTGCAAAAATTAAATACCTAGCCTCGTCAACCCCGAAGATTAATTAATTTACAATAAATTTGCACATCCATCACACACATCAATTATTTGGCCATGATAAGTTGGAATCTAGTGCCTGCAACACAAAGTTAGCCTACGCACATCCACATATCATCCAGCAAAATAAAATGTATGAAAATGCAAAAAATTAACCAATCCTTAAACACACAAAGCCGGAAACCTCAGCTCTGATACCAATGGCTTGAAGGGTTTCCTAAGCAAATACTTGGTCGCCCTTGAGAGACCTCTCCATCTCTACGGATTAAAAATTAATCCGAATGGAGACCCGTCTCCCAACGACCATCTCATGCCGTATCGAATGATCCAAATTACAACTCGGCCAATCACAAAGATCGGGCCTTGTAATTTGCTTGACCGTTCGACTGCGGAAAGGGTGACGAGTGGATCACCGGCTTTTGTGTTTATGGTCGGGGATTAGTTAGTTAATTATTATCCATGACAAACAATCAAAATAATTAACAAACATACATGAAATGACGAGGCAATCAAAACATGACACATAATAACATAAGGAGCAAGGGAAGAGAATATACCTTCCCGATCACCTTACGGTCTTCTACCTTATGTCCCTCCCTTCCCGGACATCGTGTGGGCAATGATCTACCGGGATCCAAGACCACCAAATGAAAGCCAAAGCCACTACCTTCCTCTCTATGCGCCGGCCAAAACAAAACCCTTGAGTTTTGTTGCCGCAGACCAACCCAAGAGAAGATCACCTTCTTCTTCCAGTCGATCACCTCCACCTTCCTCCTACGGTTGTTGTCGTCCCAAGAAGGAGCCAAGGAGATGATCTCCTCCCTCAAAAAGTCGTCGGAAAAGACCTCCCTTGGAGGTTTTGCCACCGCCGCCCCTAGCTGAAGTAAACTGCCGCCGACCCCTCTTTCCCCCTTCCTTCACTTGCGTCCGGCCAAGAAGAAGGTAAGGAAGATACCTCCTTTCCTTGTGCCATGCCTGAAGTAGAGGAAAAAAAGAAAGGAGAGGAGAAGGATGAATTTCTCCCTTCCACACCCGCCGGCAACTTCTTGCCCTAGGAGAGAGAGAGAGAGAGAGGGAGGGAGAAAAGGAGAAGAATAATAAGAGGCTTAATCAATCCGCTTCTTGATGGCTTCATAGGATATATATAGGGCTAAGGTAGGGACCAAGAGGAGAAGTTGGATTTTGGCCCACTAATGGATCTAAATCCAATCCATTAATTAAGATACATTCCACTAAAGAATCTTAATTGAACTTCCTCACCAACCCCCATATTTTTATATGGGATCCACATATTACGAGTCGTCCATCCCCCCGTATTTAAGATATCGAATGCCTGTTAATTAATTTAAATTACTGATCATTCAAATTAATTAACTTCTGGGTCCTTGACTAGTATCACTCAACCTTATCATCATGCCGGATCAAACCACCTGCAGGGTTTAGCATGATGAACCTTTTGAGCTCATCAAGGGGGCATCATCATCCCGACTCACCAGGACATAGATTCCGTCAATAATCAACAGCACCTCATATTATTAATATTATCTCCCAACTTACTGGACCTATCGATCTAACAGAATAGATCTCGCCCATTTGTAAATCAAAGAGAATAATTAATAATATATGCCCATTATTATATCAGGATTAAGAGATCGTACTCTATAATATAATCTGAGGTCCTATCCAATTATCGAGTCAGTACAAATTGGATAACCTCTGGTTTTGGTCCTGCTCAATGTACTCAAAGCACACTATTGTAATTCTATGGTCAAGACTAACCACACCTAATTACACTATAACCATCCTGATGGTTTGTCCAATTCCATCTCGGTTGTGAGCCTTTACTTATACTAGGCAAGGAACTGATAACATGATCTTCCGTGTGACATCACACACATGTTATCTACAATGCGAAGTAATGGACTTTATGCATGTACTAATATAATCAGGCACCTAGTGTAGTTGTGATTCTCTTTTCAAAATGAAGATGTTCATATAAAGAAATCATGTCTTTAAGTATACACATCTTACAACGAAGACCTCGATCAGGCTCAAGAGAGGGAGGAAGATTACACTCCGGTGTCGCCTGGACGTCGCACAGGAACGGGATCGCTGATTTGTGGAGCTTAAAGGATTGGGCTTTTTGCAAATAACCCCTCCCCATTCGATTATTCTCACAGTAGCCCCCAAGTTTCAAATTTATTTTTCCTTTTAGCCCCTAAACTTTTCCGTATTCTTACATAACCATTCCGAGTTCAATATATCATTCCCCTATATATATATATATATATATATATATATATATATATATATATATATATATATATATACAGAGCTGATATAATACGCGCCTGCCCCATACACGCCCATGCGCTCCCTGCGTTTTTTTTGTTTTTTTTTCGAAATCAACATTTCCTTTGTTAATATTTTTATTAAATTTTATTTTTTTTCTCCTTCACTCGTCTTCTTCCTTCCGCGAACGAGGCAGCGTCGGAAGCGGCGACGGCAGCCGGTGGCGGCGACGGGCGACGAGGCGGCGACGGCAGCCGGAGGCGGCGACGGGCGACGAGGCGGCGACGGGCGACGAGGCGACGACGGGCGACGAGGCGGCGACGGGCGACGAGGCGGCGACGGCAACCGAAGGCAGTCGGAGGCCGCCTCCGACTGCCTTCGGTTGCCGTCGCCGCCTCGTCGCCCGTCGCCCCCTCCGGCTGCCGTCGCCGCCTCGTCGCCCGTCGCCGCCTCCGGCTGCTGTCGCCGCCTCGTCGCCCGTCGCCGCCGCCTCCGACGCTGCCTCATTCGCGGAAGGAAGAAGACGAGCGAAGGAGAAAAAAAAATAAAATTTAATAAAAATATTAACAAAGGAAATGTTGATTTTGAAAAAAAAAACAGAAAAAACCCAGGGAGCGCATGGGCGCGTATGGGGCAGGCGCGTATTATATCAGCTCTATATATATATATATATATATATATATATATAACCTTACGGGTATGTCATTTAAGATTTTGTTTTTAGAGTTTAGGGGTTGAGTTGTAGTATTTGGCAAAAAAAAAATTAATCCGAAAAATTATTTGAAATTTTATAGAGTATGCACAATAAGGTCTATATATATATATATATATATATATATAGTACGGACGCTACATCACGGACGACATGCACGATCGCCATAGTGTATTTTTTTTAATTTATTTTTTTAAGCTATCGATTATGGCAAACATATTTTGCCTTTAGAATTTAATGGTTGGGTTATAGTGTTAAGTATAAAAAAACAAATCAAAAAATTGATTAAGATTTGCATGGAGATTGTGTCATAAAATTTTAACATAACAAAATTCTCTCTCTATATATATAGATTTGTTAAAATATAGACCAAACCCTCCATGCCTGTCCATTAAAATATGGACCAAACATTCCATGCCCGTCCGTGATAAGACCCAAGCTGCGCCTTGGATTCAATCCGTCGGGATATACCGACTAAAGAAAAATCTGTCGGTAATCTTATTGGTAATCGTAGTTATGTTTGTAGTGGAATGCTCTTATATAGTTTTTGTGATTTGATTCTATTTGGTCTTTGTAACTTATTGGTCTTAGCGACTTGATTCTGACTTAGCCTTGGGGACTTCATTTGGACAAGTGGGAGATATTAGCGGTTTTTGTAACTACACACACATAAGAAACCACCATATATGGTCTTTATGGACTAATTCTAATATGACCTTTGTGATTTCACTTGGATGAGTGGGAGATGTTGGTAGTGGGGAGGACCATGACAGTTACAATTGCAGAGCAATTGCTTGCCACTTCCCATAAGCCCACTACACTCCTTTTTTTCTTTAAAAGGGGGTTTAACCCGGTGAAAAGCTTGGGGGTTGAGGGTGAGAGGAAGAACATTCAAGTTTGAGATAAGGGATTTGGCTCCTGAAACTTTGAAGAGCTCTTCGATCCTGTAAGTGCTCTTCCCACAATAAGCATGAAGATTGCAAATCGTTTGCAACTTATGTCGAATCTCCATTGTAAGTGTTTACAATTTTTTACATAGATTATGTTCTATATTTCATGCATTCAGATACAACAATATCAATAGAAAACTGTTGAGTAACGGCAGCAAGTGATTGAGTTCAGTAGTTCATAATTAAAAAATATTGATTATAGATATATTATAATACGAAGAAGACAAAATTATTCGAAGGACGCACAAAACGGAATGCGTCCCTTGTTTCAACGAGGGGAGGATGAGTAATTCACATTTAATTTGATGGTTATAGACGAATTGAAAACTATGCAGTAGTAATTAAGATACCTCAGGGAAAATGAGAGATGTCTCCTATGTTACCTATAATATATGAAAGATATCTCTATTGATATGAAATTTTTTGGATAGAGCCCAAAAACAAATTCATAAGAGCTTAAGTCCAAAGTAAACAATATCATATCAGTATATGGAATTATATTAATTCTTTCAGTCCTAACAAAATAAGAATTTGATAAATATTTGTTTGATTGAGCATACCTTTAAGGTATTTTTGCAAGTTAAGTGAGAATTGAATTTTTTTGTTTTTTGGTAATCTAGGTGTTTAGATTTGGCTTCACTAATCTAGAGATGAACACTTTTTCCTTTAGTTCACCTACTGAGTAAACTCATAACATAATTTATGTATACACATAAGTCGATCTTTGGGATATTTAATTATCTCATTTGAAATTCGAATCTTCTTCTCTTATTATTCATCTGAGTATTTACTATTGTTCTATACCTATGGAGCTATACGTTTGTTATTCATACAAATAGATGAATATATTTAAATATCTCCGCTAATCATTTTTTATACGGCAATTTACCAAAGGACGTACGTAACAATACGAAATTACCAAAGGGCGTCCCATGGTTTCTATTTTACCAAAGGGCGCAGCCCTTTAAGTGAACTTCCTATTCTACCCTTGGCGCCACAATACACATTTTCCATTACCATTTTCAAGACATCCGAACCACTTTTGCAGTAAAATAAAAATATGTGGTTCGGATGGCAAGGTCATTCTATCTCTCACCGCGAAAACGTAAATGGTATTGTTGAAGGAGGACATTGTGCGTGCCCTAGTTGTGCTTTAGTCGTTTGCTACTCCCTCGATTCCCTCCGCCCAACCAAAACCTAGGCTCCTATACAGGAAAGTGATAGTGTGTGATCCTGAGGCTGCTTGAAGTGTTAACGTTGAAGTTGATACTGCTCGGCACTATCAAAGTAGGATTTAGGGTTTCTGCAGGTTTGATTTGCATAATAATGGCAGGTAAAAGGTCTGTGGGTGGTTCCTCATCGTCTTCTTCATTGGCATTAATCACCAAGGTATGTGATATTGTTTATACTTAATTTTGCTGAATAAACACTGCTTGTAATATTGTTTAAACTTATTTTTGCTGAATAAACACTGCTTGTGATATTGTTTATACTTATTTTTGCTGAATAAATTTGTAATGTATAAAAACTGTAGGGTTCAGATGAGTTTGGGAAAAAATTACATTGGTGCAGTGTTTTAGGCCATTTTAAACATTTTGTTGAAGCATTTGAAATTTTAAAAGATCAACACATTGCGAAGATCAAAGAGTCGCCCTTCAGTATTTTCTTGGACATTCAAGAATTGCAGCATATCCGGGGAATTTTGGTAAATATATTTGAAAGTTGGGATTCAACCTCGCAAGTTTTTAAATTCTCAGGTAATAGTTTTAATTATGAATTATAAACAGTATCTATAGTAAGATAAAACTTGGATATAGTTGACCTTAAATGATTGATATTTGATCAATTTAAATGAGTGAATTTAAGGTGAAATTCACTTCAGGTCGGTAGGCCTGAAATGAAATAATTTCAGGCCTACCGAGGGCCTGAAGTGAATTTACTTCAGGCCCTAGGTAGGCCTGAAAAATTCATTTCAGGCCCAACGTGGGCCTGAAATGAATTCATTTCAGGCCCAACGTGGGCCTGAAATGAATTCATTTCAGGCCCAACGTGGGCCTGAAGTAAATTCATTTCAGGCCCAACGTGGGCCTGAAATGAATCATTTCAGGCCCAACGTGGGCCTGAAATGAATCATTTCAGGCCCAACGAGAAATAAATTGAATCCTATATTGTTGATGATAACTAAAGATTTTAATTGTTTCAGGTGTACCGGTTGCGTTCACCAGACGAGATGTTGCTTTGGTACTGGGTATAGTGGACCGTGGAGTTTCGATCCCTATTAATTCAACTGAAGCATCGGGTGACCTCTATCGTACTTACTTCTCAAAAGAAAAACAACCTACTAGAACAAGAATTGAGGACTTACTTAAACATTATTCTAAAAGTGTTGAATCAGAGGATGATGTGTTATTAGTTTGTAAATTTTATATTTTGTATATATTTGTTTGTGTTTTATTTTCGTCTAGTACATATAAGGTCCCTCTAGGGCTTGTAGATATAGTAGATGATTATGACAATCTTGGTAGATTCAACTGGGTGGAAGCTATCCATAAATTTTTGTCTCCCCAATTACCTAAGATTGGGGAATTATTTTCATCAAGTCAAGGAAACCAGAGGACCACAAACCTCCCTTATGTAAAGGGATTTGCTGGGCTTTTGGCAGTGAGTAGAATTTACCTAAATTATATTTTATAATATTTTGCTGTTATTAATGTAATTGGCTGGAAAACTTTGTGTAGGCATGGTTTTTGGAGCATGTACCCATTCAAAAACCATACAATGTTGAAGGACCCCGAATAAATAAGTGGAGGAATATTCCTTCGCATATTAGTAGGGTAAGGGACCTTGTCAACCAAATCAGCTCCGAAGAGGTAATTATTGTAAACTGTGATCTATGTTAGTTTATCTATGTTAGTTTGATATAGAAGCAGTAAAATTTGTGTACTTGGTAATTGACAGGTGATTGTTGAAATAATTCCTAACCTACATGAAAACACATTGTTTGAGAACCTTGAGATTGGGGATGACATTCCACAGCCAATAGCGACATCACAAGGACATGACACAGAAGATGTAAGGCCATGTGGTGAATGCATTCTTAAAGACACCCTAATCAAGGAGCTAACAGAGGAGAATATATGTTTGAATGAAAGGGTTAAGGAATTACTTTCAATTATTGAAAAAAAGGGCATGGAGGCTCAAGAAAGCTATCCTGTAGTCAGTCCTCTTTCTGATCCAGTATCTTGTAGAACAAGGAGAGGACGTGACCGAACTCGGTATGATTACAGGGATACTCCAATTGAGAGTCCAGTATGGCACCAACTATTACATAAGGGGAAGCGGAGAAAGGAACAAATATCAAATGTCATGGACAAGGGAAAAAGGAAACTTAGTGAGGAGGATATGGATGAAGCAAGAGAAACCATTACTGTAATGGAAGTCATGTCTGAAGAAGATATAGAGGAGGAGAAAAGAAGGACCTTCGAACTATACAAAATGAGGCTTCAAGGCATTGATGTATGTGACTTATTTTCATATTAATTACGTCAAATTTATTGAATTTGGTCATTAATTAGTTTGGTGTAAATTGTATCGATGTAGTTTGTGAAGAAGCATTTTATGAAGTCGAAGAAGAAAAATCAAGATAAAGAAGTGGCCTACGTGATAAATAAATTGGAGAACCTAAAGTAAGTTATGAAACATAGTTTAGTTAATATATTTGGGGCTTTAATATATAATCTTATCAATTAACTTGACAGGTTGGATAATGAATTTATCTGGGAGGATGCACCCTTTGCTTTGAAATTGCATTCATTCTTACAAATCCTCAATGGAGAGGTTTTTACAAAAGGCGAGGTCATTGATGCCTTTTGTAAAATGTTATTTAGGGGAGCATCCACATCTGGTAGGCCATACCACAAGTCAATATATTGTTCAACCTTCTTCACAGTAAGTGATGTAAATTAGTAAGAATTAATAGATTGTAGAAGACCTAGTATTATGATGTGGTTATTAATAATTTTGATTTTGCAACTATTTAGGCTTCAATAAGATCGTCAAGAAAGTTTTCCATGCAACAAGTGATGAAGACGGATATGATAGAACAAGGGTTTAGATATATTTTAATACCTTTGTGCAGTGATAATACACACTTTCACTTGTTGGCGGTGGATACAGAAGCAATGACTTTCATTCATTTAAATTCTCTTGCTAGTGGCCGTAAATATAAGCATGATTTTGACTCAGCGGTGAGCTACCTACCTTTATTCATATATATGTTCATCATTTGATAAAAAATGTCATTGAAATTCATGATATATTTGACAGGTAAAAGAACTTAAACAATATACTCGCGAGGAACTTACGGCTATTCATCCATATCTACAAAGTCATCATCCCTTGGACAAATGGCCTTCCGTTAGACAAAAATGTCCCCAACAAGAACATAGGTCAGTAAGTGAGGAAGAGTTTGAAAATTTTAAAATGATCAAAGTATTTTATTACCCAACTTATTGAAATCTGAAATACTATTTGTTATTTTCAGCGTGGACTGTGCCTTCTTTGTTATGCAATACGTCCGATGTCTCCTATACGATGAGAAGATGGATTTCAAACAAGGAGATATGACGAAAATGAGATTTGATCTGACAGTAAATATTATGGGAGACATGTATTGTAAAACATGAGAGTGTCAATCTCTTGAAGTAATGTTGTAAAAAAACATCCTTTGCTGGTGATTCGGCTCCATTTGTATAGAAATTGTGTAATTTGTATGAATATAATTTATTGTCCAGAAAAACAAAACAATTGTGTGATGTTGATTCACATCGAGTTGCTGCAATGTAGTGTACCAACTGATACGGTAAGAAAACAACTCATAATGATTTGGACAAAGTTTGCACACCAGAAATAACATCTCTTTGGTTAACTCTAACTACTGACATATATCCAAGTACTGATCTAGGTCCATAAGTGGGTTTCTGATACATAATTTGAAAACATGACTTTATCGTCTCGAAGGAATTGAAAATTGGTATGCATTCTGTATTGAATTAGTAAGATGGATTATCTCTACCATAAATTTAAAATACTTGTTTCAAATTGTAAATTTTGATAATTAAATAAAATTAAAGGATTTGGTCACAACTTATAGATAAATATAGAATATTAATCTATAAATCATGATTTTATTTAATGGCCAAGGTGAGCATCAAATTTACTTTTCAGGAATACGGTGGGCCTGAAATAAAATGAATTCAGGCCCACGGTGGGCCTGAAATAAATCATTTCAGGCCCACCTTGGGCCTGAAATAAAAACACTTCAGGCCCAAGGAGGGCCTGAAATAAAACCTTTCAGGCCCAGGGTGGGCCTGAATAGATCCATTTCAGGCCCAGGGTGGGCCTGAAATAAATCAATTCAGGCCCACGGCGGGCCTGAAATAAAAACACTTCAGGCCCAAGGAGGGCCTGAAATAAAACCTTTCAGGCCGAAGTTGGGCCTGAATAGATCCATTTCAGGCCCAGGGTGGGCCTGAAATCAAGTCATTTCAGGGTCTCTGTTAAACATTAAATACTTCTGATTTAAGTTGGTGGATAATAAATTTGTAGTTGTATAGGTGTAAGACGTTTTTAGAAGATAACTGATAAATATTGGTACTTAGTGTGCACATAAAAATCCACTGATCTAGCCTTGGTGATACAGCAAGATCAGAGGATTGGGCACCCAAAATCTCATCTCCTATCTCAACCCTAACTACTGATCTAGGTTTTTCAGAATTCCAGATATGGGAGGTCCATCAGTGAGTTTTGCTCAAAACTCACTGATACACCTAAATCACTTATCTAGCCTTGGTGATACTGCAAGATCAGAGGGTTGGGCACCCAAAATCTCATCTCCTATCTCAACCCTAACTACTGATCTAGGTTTTTCAGAATTCCAGATATGGGAGGTCCATCAGTGAGTTTTGCTCAAAACTCACTGATACACCTAAATCACTGATCTAGCCTTGGTGATACAGCAAGATCAGAGGGTTGGGCACCCAAAATCTCATCTCCTATCTCAACCCTAACTACTGATCTAGGTTTTTCAGGATTCCAGATATGGGAGGTCCATCAGTGAGTTTTGCTCAAAACTCACTGATACACCTAAATCACTGATCTAGCCTTGGTGATACAGCAAGATCAGAGGGTTGGGCACCCAAAATCTCATCTCCTATCTCAACCCTAACTACTGATCTAGGTTTTTCAGGATTCCAGATATGGGAGGTCCATCAGTGAGTTTTGCTCAAAACTCACTGATACACCTAAATCACTGATCTAGCCTTGGTGATACAGCAAGATCAGAGGGTTGGGCACCCAAAATCTCATCTCCTATCTCAACCCTAACTACTGATCTAGGTTTTTCAGGATTCCAGATATGGGAGGTCCATCAGTGAGTTTTGCTCAAAACTCACTGATACACCTAAATCACTGATCTAGCCTTGGTGATACAGCAAGATCAGAGGGTTGGGCACCCAAAATCTCATCTCCTATCTCAACCCTAACTACTGATCTAGGTTTTTCAGGATTCCAGATATGGGAGGTCCATCAGTGAGTTTTGCTCAAAACTCACTGATACACCTAAATCACTGATCTAGCCTTGGTGATACAGCAAGATCAGAGGGTTGGGCACCCAAAATCTCATCTCCTATCTCAACCCTAACTACTGATCTAGGTTTTTCAGGATTCCAGATATGGGAGGTCCATCAGTGAGTTTTGCTCAAAACTCACTGATACACCTAAATCACTGATCTAGCCTTGGTGATACAGCAAGATCAGAGGGTTGGGCACCCAAAATCTCATCTCCTATCTCAACCCTAACTACTGATCTAGGTTTTTCAGGATTCCAGATATGGGAGGTCCATCAGTGAGTTTTGCTCAAAACTCACTGATACACCTAAATCACTGATCTAGCCTTGGTGATACAGCAAGATCAGAGGGTTGGGCACCCAAAATCTCATCTCCTATCTCAACCCTAACTACTGATCTAGGTTTTTCAGGATTCCAGATATGGGAGGTCCATCAGTGAGTTTTGCTCAAAACTCACTGATACACCTAAATCACTGATCTAGCCTTGGTGATACAGCAAGATCAGAGGGTTGGGCACCCAAAATCTCATCTCCTATCTCAACCCTAACTACTGATCTAGGTTTTTCAGGATTCCAGATATGGGAGGTCCATCAGTGAGTTTTGCTCAAAACTCACTGATACACCTAAATCACTGATCTAGCCTTGGTGATACAGCAAGATCAGAGGGTTGGGCACCCAAAATCTCATCTCCTATCTCAACCCTAACTACTGATCTAGGTTTTTCAGGATTCCAGATATGGGAGGTCCATCAGTGAGTTTTGCTCAAAACTCACTGATACACCTAAATCACTGATCTAGCCTTGGTGATACAGCAAGATCAGAGGGTTGGGCACCCAAAATCTCATCTCCTATCTCAACCCTAACTACTGATCTAGGTTTTTCAGAATTCCAAATATTTTTCTTTCAGGCCCAAGTTGGGCCAGAAATAATTTTA
>JAGFNQ010003765.1:0-30636 GCA_024364735.1 Boesenbergia rotunda
TATTTGTAATCAAATCTTTGTAAACAATTCTGCACGTATATAGAATTGCCCAAAGTAAACGGTCAACGACCGTGGGCCTTGGAGTAGGAGTCGACACAGGCTCTGAACCAAGTAAATCGATTGCGTCTCTGTGTCTTTTCGTTAATTTCCGCTGCGTACCTATTCTTATACGAATCCGAAAATTTACCGATATTCACCCCCCCTCTATCGGTTTTCTCGATCCAACAAGTGGTATCAGAGCGGGGAATTCAAACTTGGTGCAACCACCAGTTTGAAAATTTCTTTTCGGATTTCTTTTTAATTTTATCATTTTATTTTCTTTAACTTACGAATTTTTCGAAGAAAAATTTCATTCGTTTTCTTTGGCAAGGTTGGTGCAACACCCCTTGTCTTTAATTTATCCAGCACTGCTAATCCAAGACCAAGTCTTGACAAATCTCTTTTAGCTTTTCTTTTTCAGAACAAATGTCTATGCAAGAGGGATTCAACACCGCTAGACCTCCACTCTTCAGTGGAGAAGATTTTTCCTACTGGAAAAGTTGCATGGAAGTCCACCTGAAAACTCAGGTGGACATGTGGATCATTATCCAGTCCGGTCTGGAGATCCCCCGAAATGCAGAAGGACTTCCACAAAGCTACTCGGAGTGGGACAACACTCTAAAGCGCAAGATAGAAGCCGACGCAAAAGCAACGCAAATCCTACAATGCGGGCTGACAAAAGAAGAGCTGAACTGCGTGGGCCCCTTCAATAGTGCAAAGGAGCTATGGACAAAACTGATCGAGCTGCACGAAGGGACTTCAGATACTCGGATCAGCAAGCGGGATCTGCTACTAAACAAATTATACACTATCAAGATGGCGGACAACGAATCAGCAGCCCAACTCCACGCACGGATCCAAGAGGTAATGAACGGTCTTCACACAATAGGTCACAAGGTCGAAAACCGTGACCTAATAAGGTATACTCTAAACGCCTTCCCTAGAAACACCTTGTGGGCATATATGGTAGATGCATACAAGGTCTCTAGGGATCTTTTTAAAATAAAATTAGACGAATTATTTTCTGAACTAGAATTGCACGAACAAACTAACACCAATATGGTTGAGAAAGGTATTGCTTTTCATGCAGGCAAGACTGGAAGAACAACAAAGAAGAAGCCTGAACCTGAAACCGAATCTAACTCAGACTCAGATTCAGAAGGAGAAGATAAAGATCAAACTAAGCTGGTCTGGCTCGCTCGAAGCTACTACAAGGAGCTGAAGAACCGAACCAACAAACGAAAAACTGGCCGAAGAAAGGACGAACCAACTGAACCAGCAAACAAGCCCAATGTGACTTGCTACGAGTGCAAGAAAAAGGGCCATTACAAGTCAGAGTGCCCTAACCTAAAGGAGACTAAAAAGCCGAGAAGAAAGAAGGCGCTCCAAGCAACCTGGGACGAGTCTTCCTCAGAAGAAGAAGAAGAGGCACCCCAGTCCAACCTCCTAGCTCTGACCGCCTCAGATAAAGTCGAGACAGAGCCAGAATCAGAACAAGAGGACGACGAGCTGACCTTCACAGAAGACGGAGAAATTAAGGTAACTGGTTATAATAGATTACAGTTAACTGAATTGATTTCTTTTCTTTCTCGTGATTTGGCAAAAGCCAAACTCCGGGTCGAAACCCTCCGACAGGAAGTAAAACTCTTGAAAGAGGGAGCTGACTCTAAACCCTTAACCGAGAAGGTTCAGGAAGGAACTCCCACTCAAGTTGAAAAACTTGAAAAGGAGAACTCCTCCCTGAAAACTCAGGTTAAGGATTTTAGAACAGCTTTAGAACGATTTACATCTGGTTCCAAGGGTCTTGACATGATCCTTGGAAAACAGAAATCAGTTCTAAATCGATCTGGACTTGGCTACCGAACCAAATCCCGACAAAGATCATATCTAGCTGTACTGAATCAGTCCATAGGCAAAACTCAGGCATGGGTACCTAAACTATGCCTGAACAAACCAACTGGATCAAATCAGTATTGGATTCCCAAGGACAAGATTCACATCTTGCCTAACCATCACCGTGGCTTTAGTCCAGGGGGAGCCAAACTGAAAACCATTTTTATTATTAGATAAACTTGTCATTATTGATTTAAATTGATTGTTTGATTGTTTATTTAATTTCTGCAATATACCATGCTTAGACTTAGGTTAGTTAAGGACTGAACAAACTTAGCTGAAATTTGACAACATAGTATTGGGTAGAGGTGAGATGATAGTACGTTGGGGAAACCAATTCTAATAAGATCAAGTTCACTTGGTCTCTTTAGACTGGCGGAACTGACCGAAGCTACCGATCCAAAACCCAAACTAGTTAGACCAGAAATTTTTCAGAAATTGATTTTGAAAATGAAATTTCATTAAAAGGCTTTGTCAAGGAAAGGGTGGATGATCCCATAAGGCTTCGGCCAAAGAAGGCCTAGTGCCTCGCCAAGACCTGGAAGCCAATTTTTGAATTTCAAATTCAAATTAATTTTTGTTAAATTCGAATCTAACACAAAATTTCAGTTATTTATAGATTTAAACATAAATTTAATTGTTTTCAAAATTAATCAAACTTTTTCAAAATAACTTCTAATCAAAAACTGTCTCACAAAACCTATAAGGTTAACGTGATTGAAAACCTTAAGATTTAAGTGAGACAGTAGAATTAAGACTCAAGTAATTTTTTTTGGATAATCTTGTATTTGTCAACCTTGGTCAACACAGTCAACCTTGGTCAAACCATGGTCAACCTTGGTCAACACAGTCAACATGGTCAAACCATGGTCAACCTTGCCAAACTATGGTCAAAATAGTCAAAATCAATCCCAACCATGGTCAAATTGATTAAACCATAGTTAAACAATGACAAAACAAATTTTTGTCTCCACATACCCTTGAGCCGGGCGCCCGGGACCACACGGGCGCCCCCCCTTCACTTTTTCGTTCCTCGTGACAGAAAAGCTGTCTTGCCCTTGACCAGGGCGCCCAAAACCACGCGGGCGCCCCCATCACCTCCATTGCAGTCAAACCTGCAAAGCAGCCTGTTGAGGGCGCCCGGACTGTCCCGGGCGCCCCCAACCAGTCCTTTAAACTGCCTTTGGCAGCAGCCCTGACCAGGGCGCCCGGAAGCTCCCGGGCGCCCCCATGAAATTGCCTATAAAAGGCATCCGAAACTCCTTCACTTCTCACACCAAAACCAACCTTCTTCTCCACTTCTTACTCTTCAAGAAGACCTTGCAAGTCCTCTCTCTCAACTATGCCTCCTCGAGCCGTCCGGTATGATTAGTAATTTTATTGCATTTAAATTTTTCCATGCAATATCTTTATTCATTCTTTAAACTCTCCTAACTTAGAAGACGCCGACCAAATCCGGCCAACCTCGGTGCCCAACCTAGTCCCGACCCTAGATTTCCTAATCTAGAGTTATGTAATAGGTTCGCACAAACAATCTACAAGCCTATTAAAACGAGTTATCTCAATAGGCACTTTTTTACCCAATCATGCCCTGTCGCCATGAACATCATCAACTTCTATCAATTGGACAATCTTGTCTTCTGCACGCATACCATTAATGAATCTTTATGCGCAGAATTTTACAATAATATTATTCGACAAGATAATCTTATGTTTCATACTACTGTCCAAGGGATTCCTCTATCTATAACCCCTACCCTGTTGAACCGCTTCCTAGGACTGCGACCTTCTCAGTCCACATTTTGCTGCTATCCTCCTAGGAACCCCCCATTTGATCCTCCCTACTCAGACATTACCCTAGACACTATCCACAACTATTTCTATAGGGCAGACCTTCCGGAAAATAGACGCTTCCAAGCTGTAGAACTTCAAGCCCAAAACTATGCCTTGTATAGAGTTCTGGTCCGCTGTATCCTACCACTCTCTACCAGAGACCTAGGGACTATGCGACCCTTTCATGCTTTCCTTCTTTATGCACTAGTCCATCACCTTGACCTAGACATTGGACTCCATATGTTTCATACCATTCTGTATGTGTCCAGTGTCACGACCCAGGGACGAGTGCGCACACCATATTGTCACATCATTACTTCCCTTCTACATCACCACGGGCGGGACATTACCATTGGTGAAATCACCGCTATGACTGACTTTGACGAGATAGGGTTTAGGAACTTCTCATTAGCCGGTCTAGAGGTATCGGCCACCGGGGTTCTGAGCTGGAGACGACACCAGGCCGGAGCTGAGTCGATTCAGATGAGGAGGTTGAGGTCGATGTTGGAGACATAGCTGCAGCCGTCCGAGCACACGTCGACGAGCCTGCTCCACCGACACTCTACCAGAGAGTGACACATTTGGAAACACAGATCCAAAACCTCCGAGAGGAAATCAAAGCCAATCATGCCGAAGACTTGGAGACAAATCGGGGCTACTACACTGAGTATATGAGCGCCCTTAGAGCTGAGTGGGAGGCCAGAGATGCACAGTATCTAGAGATGATGGCACGATTTGATGCATGGCAGCCTGGCCCGTCCGATCATCCCGGTCCTTCGTCTTAGATTGACTTATCATTGTACCTATTTGACTATCCCTACTCAGTAGGGTTGACTTGTGGTTGACTTGTGCTTGACTGTTGACTGTGTTGAACCTAGAGTACCTACTTTTATTTTATGATGACTAGTTTATGATTATTGGTTTCTTGTTAACCAGTTAGGATTGTGTTCAGTAGAATAGTTTAACTCAATTGTTTTTACTCTACTTGATTTCAAAAATAAGTTTTCTATTTTTGAAAAACTGTTTTATTTAAATTTCAAAATCAGTTTTCTTTTTCAACTTAGCTTTATTTCAAAAATCAATTTTAAAATCTTTTCGACTTAGTTTTATATTAATTTTAAAACTACCCCCTTCAAAACTAGGGCTTTTTCGAAAATGGACTTAGCCTAGGCTTTAACCCTAGAACTGCATGCACTTATAGACTTAGAAGCCAGCATCTCACAAGCACCTAAGGATACTTTTGATTGATAACCTAGAAAGGGTTGAGATGCTTAGGTCTTTGCCTCAATTCAAGATGCTTTAAGTCAGTGCATCTGCAGAAATTGGGGCACTAAATACAACTTATACAGCAATCAAGTTAAGTGTCAAGATTAGAAAATCTAACTTGAACAGAAACACTTAACTTGACTAACCCTAGCAAAAACTATTGTATATAACAGTTAATAAGTAGCTAATTGGGTTAGACAGGCCCCTACAGAGAGAATTGATTGATTTAGTATAAATTTAAGTATGGATTGATTCAGTACAGCAAAAATTTTACTTATTTCCTTAGTTATGCTGTATTTAATTGTTTTGATATATGGCAAAGGGGGAGAGATAGGAAAGGAGAGAGTAAAATTTTCTTTTCAAAATTTTTCAATTTTTCTTAACTCTATCCTTTATTCAAAAAGTATTCAAAAGTTTAACCTTCTGAAAGATACTTAAGCTTTCAAAACTTCCACTTAAGCTTTCAAAAATACTTAAGCTTTCAAAAACTTCTACTTAAGCTTTCAAAGATACTTAAGCTTTCAAAAACTTCTACTTAAGCTTTCAAGAATACTTAAGCTTTTCGAAACTTCTATTAAAGCTTTCAAAATTTTGCAAAAGTACTCAAGCTTCAAAATGTTTTTTCAAGCTTTCAAATTTTGCAAAAAACTCTAGTCTTTCAAAAGGTTTCTACTTAAGCTATTACTCTAAAGCTAAAGTTTTTTGTTAAGTACTAAAGTGTTCCAAAAACTACTAAGCTAACATTTTGAGTACTTTAAAACTTAAGACTTTAAAAAATTTTTTGTGTAAGTACTCAAATTATGCTTTAAACTCTACTATGTACTTTTAAGTTACTTATAAGTACCAAAAACTTAAGTTTTCAAAGTACAAGTAAAATCTTTAAAAAACCCCACGAATTTTTGAAAAATCTAGGGGGAGGTTCCTTCCAGGGGGAGGGAATAAAACTTTTTTCATATGTTGCTTAAACTTAACTTTTTGAACTAGGGTTGCCATAAATCAAAAAGGGGGAGATTGTTGGTGCAGAATGTACCTAAGTCAAACCTGTGTTTTGATAATGGCAACATAGGTCAAAAGCTAAGTCTTTCTTATTTTCTAACAAGTTAATCAAGTGTGCAGGAAAAGCCTTAGCGAAGGACTGCTAGGCACTGGCAAAGGAATGCCAGGAAAGAAAGTCCTAGCAAAGGACTGCTAGGCAACTGGCAAAGGACTGCCAGCATCCAAGACCTAGCGAAGGACTGCTAGGCTCCATGCGAAGGACAGCCTGGGACTAAAGCCCTAGCGAAGGAATGCTAGGCACCGGGCGAAGGACAGCTCGGCATCCAAGCCCTGACAAAGGACCGTCAGGCAAAAGTCCAACCAAAGGAGCGGTTGGCATCAGGTAAATTCTCCCGAGAGGAGTAGGTGAGGACGCGTTCCCCGTCGAGGGAACAGTAGGCGTCGGTTCGACCTAGGACTCCATTTTGGAGACCAAAGTCAGAACCAAGACAGCTAAGGCTGTATAATCTAATACTTTATTGTTTTATTGTGTTTTGGACTAACCCTGGATGCAGGACCGAAGGAATGTGTGTCTGCAGCTCAGAAAGCCTCAAAGGAGAGAGGCAAGGCTGAGTAGGGCGCCCGGAGTGTCCCGGGCACCCCCAAGGTTCATACAAAACAAATCAAAGCAAAGAGGGCTCGAACAGCTGCTGGGTGGGGCGCCCCCGTGCTCCCGGGCGCCCCCGCTGCTCCCGAGCGCCCCCAGCGTCTCGGGCGCCCCCATGCGCATACATCGAACCCGAACCCCTCGAAGCCAAGCGAAGCCAAAGGATAGAGTTTGACCCGGTCAATCCGGGCGCCCCGAGCGCTGCGGGCGCCCCGGTCAAAGCGGATCCCGAGGATAATGGGTTCAGATGGCGACCAAGCTACAACCGGATCAAACGCCACGTGGGGGGGCGCCCCCGACATCCCGGGCGCCCCCAGGCCCTATATAAGGGACCTTCGACCAAGGCTTCAACACAACTGTTCTCTCAACGCCCCAACGATCTTCTACGCTCGTGCCTTGCTCCGGAAACACTCCAACTCGAGCCGACGATGTCCCGCTGCCCCGAACAAGTCAAACCACTCCGGACGTCGGTAACAAAGATCGAAATTTTAATATTGTTATTGCACTTATTTGTAATCAAATCTTTGTAAACAATTCTGCACGTATATAGAATTGCCCAAAGTAAACGGTCAACGACCGTGGGCCTTGGAGTAGGAGTCGACACAGGCTCCGAACCAAGTAAATCGATTGCGTCTCTGTGTCTTTTCGTTAATTTCCGCTGCGTACCTATTCTTATACGAATCCGAAAATTTACCGATATTCACCCCCCCTCTATCGGTTTTCTCGATCCAACAGTTTGTACCAATCGTGGAATTCGGAATAACTTTGATTGAAATTATATTTTTCCTAGGTCAATATAGGATCCACAAATCTTCCCACAAGAATTCATACTTTTTGGGAATTTATGGAATTAGTTAGACATTTCTGAAGTTTGGATTAGAAATCTGAAAAATCAGAAAATCAGATACCAGTCGACTGGCTGGAGGCCAGTCGACTAGGAAAACCCACAGAATATAATTATACTCTGGCCCAGTCGACTGTCAAACACCAGTCGACTGGACGCGGGTTGTATAAAAGGAAAGGGTGCGCCGGGGGAAGCCAAACTCTAGGGTTTTGGCGACTTCCCCGGCGATCATCACCTCTCCCAAGTTCCTCCTTCGACCTCAGGCCCTTCCAAGCCCTAAAAACCCTCTCTAAGTCCTCCTCTAACTCCGATCTATCTCTAGGGTTTGTTAAAACCTCTTTTATTTAAGCCATACCATCAAAATCAAATCATCATGAGGAGAATGAAAAGGTATTGTTGTTTAAGGTTTTTTTTTTATTTAAATCATGTTTTGGCACTAACATGATATTTTTGTGCATGTTCATTGATGTTTTTCCTTTTGGGGGGGGGGGGGGGGGGTTGTCTTGACATGCATGGGTGTGTATGGTTTTTAGGATGGCCTTTAAGAGACCTAGGGGTGAAGGATCATCCCGACAAAGTCAGGAAGGGTCAAGGTTTAGGTCCCTAGAGTGTAAGAAACGGTTTAAAGAGAATGAATTCGTAGTGATGAATTGCCGGTACCTAAACAAGGCTTTCTTTCAAGAGAAATCACCTCAATTAGCTGAAATGATCACTCATTTTCAACTGGATCGGCTGGTCTACTGCCAGCATGACATAGATGTGGATTTATGTACAGAGTTATACGCAAATTTGACTTGCAATGACTCAGATAGTAATTTGTATGAGTCTCGAGTTGCTGGTGTTCCTATTCCTTTCTCAGTCATGGGTCTAGCTGGGTTCCTACAGTATAGAGCTTCAAACAATGCATCCACTTACTTTCCCACTGTTGTCGAACCAGTAGAGTTTCCTGGAGTCACCATTGATCAGATACATATGTATTATTTTAGAAGACACAGGAATGAGTCGGAGCATCTTTTTGATGCTAAACCCATGAGACCGTTTAGCCATGTATTATATAAGGTCGTCATCGAGTGCATTTTGCCTATTGTCACCAAGGTGAGGTCCAAGATCAGACTCCCACATTTGGTGATGATGTACGCTTTGGAGAGGAGGTTGGACATCGATGTCTCCATACAGGTCTTTAGTGTCATTTGTCATTCTTCCCATAGTGTTAATGGGAAGATATATATGTTGATGCAGTCTGACCCTGATTGTTGTTTTGGTGTTGACATCGATTTTAGTTTAGGTTGATGATTATGATTATGATTAAGTCCTAATCGGGGATTAGGCACGGAGTGATTAGAAAATCCTAGCTTGGAGGGCTAGGTGTTGAAAAGTCCTAATTCGGAAGGGTTGGGTGAAAAGTCCTAGCTTGGAGGGCTAGGTGAAAAGTCGTAACTTGGAGGGTTAGGTGAAAAGTCCCAACTTGGAGGTTAGGTGAAAAAGTCCTGGCTTGGAGGGTCAGGTCCTAGCTTGAGGGCTAGGTGTGGAAAAGTCCTAATTCGGAAGGGTTGGGTGAAAAGTCCTAGCTTGAAGGGCTAGGTGAAAAGTCCTAACTTGGAGGGTTAGGTGAAAAGTCCCAACTTGGAGGGTTAGGTGAAAAAGTCCTGGCTTGGAGGGTCAGGTCCTAGCTTGGAGGGCTAGGTTGGATGAAATCCTGGCTTGGAGGGTCAAGTCCTAGCTTGGAGGGCTAGGTTGGGTGAAACCCTAGCTTGGAAGGCTAGGTTTGAGTCCCTGGATCGGTCTGGTGACCGATCAGGGAAGTTGGCAAGCTGCTCCTTCGTGGATCGGTCCGGTGACCGATCCAGCGATGACTGATCGGTCTGGTGACCGATCAGGGAGCACACAATGAGGTTGGGGACCTACTGTGCGGCTCCTGATCGGTCTGGTGACCGATCAGGGAGCAGGCAGTTGCCTCACTGCTTGGCTCCTGATCGGTCCGGTGACCGATCAGGGAGCAGGCAGTTCACTCACTGCCTTGCTCCTGATCGGTCTGGTGACCGATCAGGGAGCACACATGAGTTGAGTTCCCTCGCTGATCAGTTCCTGAACGGTCTGGTGACCGATCAAAGACCTAGGACCTGATGTCCACTATTACTGATCACTCAGAAGTGGACCGATCAGGCTTCAGCCTGATTGGTCAAGGAGCTACCTGATCGGTCTGGTGATCGATCAGGCTTCACTCTGATCGGTATGGTGACCGATCAGGCCTGTGTCGCCGCGAAAGCTGGGAGTCCTAGCAAAGCGGTGGATCGATCGGGTGACCGACCCACGAGCCCTGGATCGGTCCGGTGATCGATCACTTTAATTCAAAATGCACTGTCAGACGTTCTGAACACGTCTAAACAGATCTAATTTGCCTGCACTAAACATCTGATGCATGATTCTCTGTGTGATATGCTGTGCTAATGGTCTGATTAAGCTGCAGGTGACAGGGAAGGATTCAAACACTCAAGGAGAGTCAATGGAGGCCTTTCCTTGGAGCAGATTTGTCCGTTTTCCATCTCAGGTTGCAACGGACGCTGGCGCTGGCTGGAGCTGCTGACTGGGGCTGGTCTGAGGGAGGCTCAAGGAGTCTAGAAGAGCTCAGTAGTGGCTGGTGGTTGCAGGAGAGCAGCTGGAGGTTGCAGTGAGGTGGTGACCTGGCAATAGTGGAAGGACTTAAGCGCTTGGGCGAACAAGTCTCCACAACTCTAACAGCAACAACTCTGATCAGTAACGCTGCGTGCTTGTGTTCTCTGCTGTTCCATCGTTGTTGAGCAAATAGCTGCAATCTTTGAAGCAACCATCCCTTACTTGAGCACATGGAGGAAGAAACAAGAGGCTTGGTGAGTCTATCAGCGAGAAGACACGAAGAAGGGAGTTCTTGCGTGAGATCGTCGCTGGGTGGAGCACGAGTGAAGCGCTGCTTGTGTTCTTGTCTGTCCTAAGTGCCGAGTAAGATCTTTCTTGTGTTTCATTGTGCTTAAAACTATATCTCTGTTGAAACGCTGTGGAGAGGTTACTCCACCGAGAAGGAAGTTGCATTTTATCTGGTGTTCACCGGGGCTTGATCTGCCGACGATCAAGCGATCGCCCACCTTAAGGGCACGCCAAGAAGTAGGGGCAAGTTATCCCCAAACCTTGTAAATTCTCTTGTTAGCGTTCTTGTGTTTGCTCATAGCATAGGGGTTTCATTTCTGCAAACTCTGTTTTCTTGTACTTCCGTTGTGTTACTAACGTGTGAGTTGCTAAAGATTAAGTGTTTGGCTATATTCACCACCCCCTCTCTAGCCATCCGAGTTCCAACAAGTGGTATCAGAGCTTAGGGCTCTATACAAGTGGATTAACAACCGAGAGCTATCTACAATGGCTTTGAGAGAAGGCTTTTCCACCACCCGACCTCCCTTCTTCGATGGCACAGATTTCCAATATTGGAGAACGAAGATGGAGTATTACTTAAAGATGGACATCAACACTTGGTTCGCGGTGAAGGAGGGTTTTACCCCTCCGAAGGATGATGAAGGCAAAGAACTAGAGTCTTGGCGTTGGTCGGCTGAACAAACTCGGAAGAGTGAAGCCGACGCGAAGGCGGTGGTGACCCTACAATGCAGCATGAACAAAGACCAACTCATCAAGGTTGGTCCCTTTACAAGCGCTAAAGATTTGTGGAACAAGCTCATAGAACTCCACGAGGGCACCCAAGACTCAAGGATTGCCAAGAGGGACTTATTCCTCAACCAACTCCAAAACCTCTCTATGAAGGAAAATGAAACCGTAAGTGAGTTACATAGCCGGTTCAAGAAAGTCCTCAACGGGCTTCATTCTATTGATGAAAGGGTCGAGAATCGCGACCTTGTGAGGTATGTGTTGAAAGCTTTTCCAAGGAATGCTTTGTGGTCATCCATGGTGGATGCCTACAAAGTTTCCAAGGATTTATCAATTGTTAAATTAGATGATCTATTTTGTGAGATGGAATTGCATGAAATGGCTAACAAAGGCCCCAAGGAGAAGGGGATTGCCTTGGTTGCAGGGGAATGATCCAACAAGAAGAAGAAGGAGAAGAAGAAGGAGAAGGAAGTCTCCTCATCTTCATCCTCATCCGAATCTGAATCCGATTCTGAGGAAGATGGCAGCGGGTCTTCTTCCTCCGAGATGGCAAATTTTGTGAGAAGAATGATGAGAAGAGGTCGACGCTTCAAGGGTAAAGGTAATCCTAGTGAAGCTAAAGTTGATAAGTCTAATGCTTCTTGTTATGAGTGTGGCAGGAAAGGGCATTTCAAGAGTGAATGCCCAAAGCTAAGAAGAAGGAGGAGAAATCCAAGAAGAAAGAGGAGAAATCAAAGAAGAAGAAGAAGGCCTTGAAGGCCACTTGGGATGAATCCTCCTCAAGTTCATCCGATGAAGAGAAGGAGGAGAAGAGTACACGACACGTGGCACTCATGGCTCTTGGAGAAGAAAGCAGTGATGAATCCTCCGACTCCTCAAACGCGGCTTCATCATCTTTGGACCTGAGATGATCTGGAGGATCATGATATTTTGATGTGTGGGCAATATGGTTAAGTTAGGATGTGTGTTGTTCTCATATGTGTACATGAGTATGCAGGTGTACAGGTACACATGGATTTGGTTGATGTCTTCAGGTGAAGGATGGCATGGAGGCAAGCTGGAGGCTTGTGTGTGCGTCCGAGGGACTGTTAGATAGCAGGGATGATGAGCCAAGGGATGCGGACTTCGAGGCCTACGTGAAGGGTGGCATGGAGGCAAGCTGGAGGCTTGCGTGCGCATCTGAGGGACGAGGGCCGAAGATGAGGAGGGCGTGAAGGCGATAGTCAAGGCTACTGGAGAAGAGTCAACTGGGTTGTAAGGGTCTGAGTATGAGTGCTTGTACTCAGGGGCTAAGCCGGGAGGGTTTGAGTGCGGAGTGAAATGTACTCGGGAGTGAAACCCTAGGCTTAGGTGTGTCCCAGTCGACTGGCCTATTGGCAGTCGACTGGTATAGGCTGGAACAGGTTGGCAGATTCGAATATTGTGTTGTAACGGTCGAATCTGAGTGGGACCACGTGACTGCCATTTTGGAAGTCAACTAGTAGCGGATGTTTCAGATTCGAGCCCTATTTAAAGGGGCTCGTTTTCTACTATCTTTCTTAACGAAACTCACTTGGGTAAAGTGAGTTAGTAGTCTACTGTGATCAGAGAGCATCCAAAGTGTTGTGGCGAGGTTTCTCCACCCATAAGGAGCGACAGATCTAGTCGGAGGTTATCCGGGGGTTGATCCACCGAAGGATTCTTGAATTAGTCACCCGTCCCGCGTGGATACCAAGTAAATCAGGTTGTTAGTATTGTTATTGTATTATTTTGCATATTATTGTTTCCGCTGCGCTAACAAACATGTAGAGATCAAATCGAAAAAGTGCTATTCACCCCCCCTCTAGCACGTCGAAGCGATCCATCACCCTGATGACTGTACATCGTCGTTGACTCCTTCCGGAACAAATTTGGCGCCGTCTGTGGGAAACTAGGAAAGCATCTGAAGGGGCACCGATGGCAGGACCGGAGAGACAACCCCTTGTCCCTATGGGGAGGACCTTGATCTGTGCGCGGTCTTGCCAGAAGACCTCGCCAACCAGCGAGAAGAGGGAGGACCCAAGGAGGAACGGAGGGAGGTCGCGAGTGAGGAGGTGCAGATTTACCCTCAACGAGGGGGGGGGGAGTACGCGCATCGCCCTCGACCTCACGCTGGAATTAAGAAGTCGTCTCGTAGACTGTCTGCAAAACCATAAAGATGTTTTCGCTTGGGCCGTTGAAGAGATTAAAGGGGTCCCGCCGGCATTGGCCATGCACCACCTGCATGTTACACCAGGAGCCCGTCCTGTGAAGCAAAGATAGGAGGCATTTCGCCCCTGACCAAGATAAGGCTATTCGAGACGAAGTTCAGAAGTTGTTAAAAGCCGGACACATCAGAGAAGTCCAACTTCCGGCTTGCTTGGCCAATGTGGTCCTTGTCCCTAAGCCCAGAGGCAAATGGCAGGTCTGCATTGACTTTCGCGACTTGAACAAAGCCTGCCCGAAGGACTGCTATCCCCTGCCTCGAACAGACCGGTTGGTGGATTCTACGACCGGTTGTAAGTTCATCTCGATGTTAGATGCTTACCAAGGATATCACCAAGTCCCCCTCGCTCCGGAAGACCAGGAGAAAGTCAGTTTTGTGACGGCCGACGACACGTATTCCTATAATGTCATGCCTTTCAGCTTGCGCAATACTGGGGCTACGTACCATCGAATGATGGACAAAGTCTTCAAGCACCAGATCGGGAGGAACATCGAGTTGTACATGGACGACATCCTAGTAAAGACTGATAAGGGAGGGGACATGACAGCCGACCTCGAAGAAACATTCGCCACCCTGAGAGCCAACAGACTGAAGTTGAACCCTGATAAGTGTTTGTTCGGCGTAAAAAGTGGCAGGTTCCTGGGATACATGGTGACAGATAGGGGAATCGAAGCCGACCCGGAGAAGGTAAAAGCCATTCTGGATATGACGCCCCCGCGTAACTTCAAGGAGGTGCAGCGGCTGAATGGAAGGATCACAACATTATCCAGATTCATCTTCAAATCTGCAGACAAGACCCTCCCCTTCTTCAAGATTTTGAGGAAAGCCACCAAGTTTGAGTGGGATGACCAGTGCGAGAAGACTTTTACAGAATTGAAGGATTATCTCGCCGCCCTCCCCCTTCTCCACAAACCAGTGGCGGGAGAGACCCTGTTTGTCTACCTGTCGGCCGCAGAGCAAGCAGTAGGCTCAGCGCTTGCCCGAGAACAAGACTGGGTGCAATATCCCATATATTTCTTCGGACACCTTCTGAAGGACGCCGAGACACGCTACACCACGATGGAGAAACTAGCTTATGCCTTGGTCCCGATGGCTTGAAGGTTAAGGCCATATTTCTTAGCACATCCCATCGTGGTCCTCACCAATAGCCCGCTGGCCCGAGTCCTCACTAATCCCGAGGCTTCGGGCAGGCTAATCAAATGGACGACGGAATTGAGTGAGTACGACATTGAGTATTAACCTCGCACCACTATCACGACCCAAGCCCTTTCCGACTTCATGCTGGAGACCGTCCCAGAGGTCAAGTCCAAAGGAATATGGAAGGTCTATGTAGATGGGTCCTCCAACAGTCAGCATAGCAGGGTTGGAGTGCTACTAATTTCCCCTCGGGGAGACATGTTACATTTATCCATCAGGATCCACTTCAAGGCTACCAACAACGAAGCCAAGTATGAGGCAATCCTAGTGGGGCTGCAAGCAGCCCAGCACATGGGGGTCTGCCGGGTCACGGTATACTCAGACTCACAATTGGTAGCGCAACAGATAAAGGGTGACTTTGAGGTCCGGTGTGAGCGCATGCAGAGGTATGCAACCCTCTACGAACAGCTGAAGGCCTCCTTCTCGGAGGTCATCTTGCAGAAGATCTCCAGGTCAGACAATATGCGGGCCGATGAGCTGGCTAAACTGGCCAGCTCCATATCCACCTGGCAACTAGACGAGCCTCGCACAACGAAAGAGATGGTCGCACAAATTGGAGAGGAAGACGGGGGCAACAATCGGATCGACTGGAGGGATCACTACTTAGCGTTCCTGTGAGATGAGACAATTACAGGTGGGGACCAAGGGGGCCGGCTATTCTGCAGTCAAACAGTTAGATTTGTTGGGTTCTCCCGGCACCAAAACACAAAACGCAGCGGAAACAAGAACCCTCGAGGGATCCATGCGAATGAAAACTCGTACGAAGTTCATCTATCTAATAGATCTATCTACAGTGTATACCTTTGGAGCATGCCCTTTGCTTATCCCACTCGTCCAGATGTGTCGGATCTCTTGCACGTTCAAGTGTCCGTGCCTCTATTCATATCCACACGGACACAATCTCTCAACTTTGGGAGAACTACCTTAGTTGTGCTAGCAACTTGAGGTAGTTCACAAGACCACCAAGAACCCACAAGGGTTTCGGCCAAGAGGGAGGATAGGAAGAAGAGAGGAAGGGAAGAATGAAAAGCACACTTACTTCATTCAAAAATGACTAGACCCCTCTTTTATATTCATCCCATGAATATGAAGAGTCATTTGTCTCTTTGACTTCCCTTCATTAAAGCCAATAAAGAGCACATTTTTTTATGTGACTCTTCACCTCCTCTTCATCCAATAAAGAGAGACTTTTCTCTTTCCTTCATTAGATACTTTAATGAATTTCTATGCAATTTCGACTGGGCCTCTTGGGCTTCCGACCAGGTCTCCCGACCAAGTCCTCGAGCTCCCGACCAAGTATGTCGAGTGCCGAGCTCCTGGCTCAGTCTGCCGAGCTCCCAGCTCAGTCTGCCGAGTGGCGAGCTCCCGACCCAGTCTGCCGAGCTCCCAGCCCAGTCTGCCGAGTGCTGAGCTCCTGACCCAGTCTGCCGAGCTCCCAGCTCAAGCTCCCGAACTAACCTCTCAAGCAACTAACTCGGGCTCAGATCTCCCGAGTTCCCAACTCGAGCTTCCGAAGCATCATGTCCTTAGTGTGTGACCCAATAGGTTCTCGTGACATTGGCAATGCGCCTAAACGCTTTAGACACATAAGCAATGAGCGGCATCTAGCAATGCATCATTGCTACCCAAGTAACAAGAAAAGTCGAGATCCGACTAAACCTCTGTGACTATGATAATGTATGACCTTGTCCTTCTATCCTTGATATCTAGATTAACCAATGAGGCATAGACCGTGTCATCCTCGATCAATCTATGTGTTTCTTGATCCCCGAGTAGACTCACCCAAACAAATGAGCTCAATATCTCATATTGACTCATTTGAGCATGACCATGCGTTTCAGTAGTCCTACTCGATCAAGGGGCCCACAAATTCACTCCCGTCATATGGGAGGGATAGATCCCATCTACATCACTCACATCCCTCCGCATAATTCATTACATACCCAGTGATCGCCTTTATAGTCCACCCTGTTACGAGTGACGTTTGACGATACCAAAGTACATAACACCTTATGTAGGGAACCGTAGTGACTTCAGGTCAAAGGACTATTCATACTAATAGTCACATGAGAAAGTTTATGACACTCATATGACAATCTATGAAACTTTCTTATGGCGGGTCAATTCAGTACACATTCTCCAATGTATACCCATATGTCAACTTGATATCACATATCCATGACTTGTGAGCTCAAGTCATCAATTGACCTACATGCTAGTCTCCATGCATTAATATTGTCCTTGAATATTAATGCTCGACTAGGAATAGTTTAGTGTAGTGTTCTCTACATCATCTCACTATCGATTCAACCAATCGATATAATGTAGATAAGAACTTACTACCCAAGGACATTATTATACTTAGTTATTTAGCACAAATACAAAGTAAGTATAATAACCAAACATGTTTTTATTAATGATAGAATATGATACAAAATGTCCCTAGTCAATCATCACATAATTGGCTCTAGGGCTCCTACTAACAAGATTCACATTGGTCGGGGATCAGCTGTATAGGAGGGTCTTTGCCTGGCCTCTCCTAAAGTGCATCAGGCCGGAGGAGACCAACTACGTTATGAGAGAGGTACATGAAGGCATCTGCGGGAGTCACATTGGCTCCCTGTCTCGAAAGATCATTTTGGCAAGGTACTTTTGGCCTACCTTGCAAGCCGATGCTCTCAGGTTCGTGGCTGGGTGCGAGGCCTGTCAAAGACATCAGTATGTGACTCACCACCAGACAGAGCCCTTGCAAGTTTCTACAGTATCCTGCCCTTTTGATCAATGGGGAATGGACATCGCGGACCCCTTTCCCGTGGGACCCTAGCAGATGAAATTTCTGTTGGTCCTCGTGGATTACTTTTCTAAATGGGTAGAGGTCGAACCTCTGGCGAACATCACGGAGGGGGCTGTGATGAAAGTCCTATAGAGGGACATTGTTTGCCGATATGACATCCCTCATAAGCTGGTGTCGGACAACGGAAGACAATTCTCCAGATGCAAATTGAAGGAGTGGTGCGAAGGGTTAGGCATTCAACAGGCTTTTACCTCAGTCGCATATCCACAGAGTAATGGACAAGCCGAGGTCGTCAATCCGGAAATCCTATGGGGGCTCAAGATAAAGCTAGACCATGTCGGAGGCAGTTGGGTTGAAGAACTCTCCAGCATCTTGTGGTCCTACCAGATGACCCTGCGAGAAGGGACGAGCGAGAGCCCTTTCCAACTGCTCTATGGCGCTGAAGCCGTCATCCCAAGTGGAGGTGGGGGAAGAATCCACATGACGATGATATTATCGCAAGGAAGGCAACGATCAAGAACGTCTGATTGATCTAGACCTCATCTCGGAGGTACGGGATAAAGCCGCAGCGAGGTTGGAGGCATATCGGAGAAGGATGCAGTATGCCTACAACCGCCCAGTGATCGCCCGCAGCTTCAAGGTCGGTGACAAAGTCTAGAAGAGGACAAAACCGGTGGATGACCCCGGAAAGCTGGAGCCGTAGTGGGATGACCCATATGTTATCCTCAAAAAACTCACTCGGGGTAGCTATTATCTGGAAGACAATAAATGCACGAGGTTGGAAAGGCCCTGGCATGCCAACCACCTCTGCCCCTACCGTACTTAGTGAGGTACGACGTTATGTATTTGCTTGCTGTATTCTTTATTTTTCCCACCACCTTGCAATATAGTAAATAAATAGTGCAAGTGAAATGACATGCGAACGAATGCCAAGTCCCCACCTGTGCTAAAACCCTACAGCCTCTCGGTGTGTAGGCTTGGCCTCGGGGTTGTACATGCCCGACCAAGAGTTGCTAAAACCCTATAGCCTCTTGGTGTGTAAGCTTGGCCTCGGAGCTATACACGCCCGGCCAAGAGCTGCCAAAACATATAGCCTCTCGGTGTATAGGCTTGGCCTCGGAGCTGTACACACCCGGCCAGGAGCTGCTAAAACCCTATAACCTCTCGGTGTGTAGGCTTGGCCTCAGAGTTGTACACGCCCGAACAAGAGCTGCTAAAACACTATAGCCTCTCGGTGTGTAGGTTTGGCCTCGGAGTTGTACACGCCCCGCAAAGAGCTGCTAAAACCTATAGCCTCTCGGAGTGTAGGCTTGGCCTCGGAGCTGTACATGCCCGACCAAGAGCTGCTAAAACCCTACAACCTCTAAGTGTGTAGGCTTCGCCTCGGAGGTGTACACGCCCGGCCAGGAGTTGCTAAAACCCTACAGCCTCTTAGTGGGTAGGCTTGGCCTCGGAGCTATACACACCAGGCCAAGAGCTGCTAAAACCCTACAGCCTATCGGTGTGTAGGCATGGCCTTGGAGCTGTACACGCCCGACCAAGAGCTGCTAAAACCCTACAGTCTCTCGGTGTGTAGGCTTGGCCTCCGAGTTGTACACGTCCGGCCAAGAGCTGCTAAAAGCCTACAGCCTCTCAGTGTGTAGGCTTGGCCTTGGAGCTGTACACGCCCGACGAAGTGCTGCTAAAACCCTACAGCCTCTCGGTGTGTAGGCTTGGCCTCGGAGCTATACACACCCGGCCAAGAGCTGCTAAAAACCTACAACCTCTTGGCGTGTAGGCTTGGCCTCAGAGTTGTACACGCCTGGCCAAGAGCTGCTAATACCCTACAGCCTCTCGGTGTGTAGGCTTGGCCTCGGAGCTGTACACGCCCGGCCAGGAGCTACTAAAACCCTACAGCCTCTCGGTGTGTAGGCTTGGCCTCGGAGCTGTACACACCCGACCAAGAGATGCTAAAACCCTACAATGTCTCGGTGTGTAGGCTTGGCCTCGAAGCTGTACATGCCCGACCAAGAGCTGCTAAACCCTACAGCCTCTCGGTGTGTAGGCTTGTCCTCGGAACTTACACGTCCGGCCAAGAGCCGCAAAACCCTACAACCTCCTGGTGGTCAAGCCTGGCCTAGAGGCTGCACAGACCTGGCTAGAGACCGAATACTCTTTGGGGAACAAGAAATCCATCAAAATATAAGTAGTTCGGCGATGTCGACATTCAATGGTGAATCAATTACATATTTGTCTTACAAGACAGAACTTAAAAAGAAGGCAGTACAGTGGCCAAAGAGCGGTCAGGCAGTTTATGCCTGGGTCAAGAAGGATCCTATAAGGTCTTCTCTTCAGGGGGAAGATCGTTCCAAACACGCTGGACGGTTATTGTGCGCAACCCCGAGCCTGGCTTCTACAACTGATCCTTCTCTAACTGACTGATGGTTCCATAGAAGCCCTGTTTGAGGCGCTTCAATGCTTGCACAGCTACCACCTCGGCATACTCCTTCGATGCCAGGTATTTGGTCTTGAACTCTGCCTCGGCCCGGGATAGTTGAGTCACGTGAATACTCTGCTACTCCTGTATCTTGGCCTCGACCTCCTCCTTGGCAGCCTTTAGCGTCACCACCTCCCGGAGTAGGCAGTCCTGAGCCTCTTGCATCTCCTGGAGCTTCTGGGTAGCAGCAGCAGCTTGGGCCTTGGCCTGGGTAACCTGCTCCTGGAGGTCTTCTGCCTGGAAGCACACTAGCTCTAGGTTATATTCTTTTATAGCCATCAAGCGCTCCCGTTTCATATCCCGGTCCTCCAAGATTTTCTTTGCAGATTCTAGGAGGTTGACTTGATCTGACAACTCCTTTATTTGGGCCTGGTGTTGCTCTCGTTCCTGGGATAGCTTCTGCAGTTCCTTCGTGAGAGTGTGATTCTTCTCAGATCCAAGGCGTTCCCAGAGTTTATACCCATGCAGGGTATCCTAGGTCACTATTAAAGCACTAAGATAATGCTTTATTTTCTCTCGAAGAGCCCGGCTGACCTCAATTGAATGAGGTCGGCCTCGCGGGCCCGACCAATTTCCGCCTCGGTGTCCGCAACCACTGGAGGAGGTCTTTAGTGACCCCTCCGGAACGAAGTAAGCGGCTGGTGGCCGCGCAGTTAGAAGCAACCTACGGGGCAGATACATGCAGTTAGTAAAAGGCTTTGAAATGAATAAAAAGTGCGCTAAAATACTTACTGACAGTAGAGATTGATGTAACATGCCCAGGTAGTGGGGTGATCCGGCTACCCGCCATGGCAGAACAGGGGAAGGAAGAATTCCCTTAGTAGAAGGCCTTGACTGACTGGGAACGTCTCTGGGGTCAGGTGTTGGGACCGGGTGCATGTTGACAAGGATACGGGTTCGTAAATTTTAAAATATTTACGTGCAGCGGAAGAATTAGCATAAATAATTTCTTAAATTATTTTCAACCACGTATCTAGCATGCGACCTTATGATGTGTGGACATGATCATAAATTAAAATTTTGCGAAAAGTAAACTAATTTACTTTGTGCCTCGCATAACTCGAAGAAAGGGACGAGATCCAACCGTAGCGTCCCTTGGAAGCTCCGCCTCTATTCGCGTCCACGCCGAGTTCTCTTCGGGATGACTTCGCAAAGTCACGAGTTTTATGCCGACGAGAACTACTAGATTCTCTAAAGGCACAACTAGAAGATCAAGAGAGAAGAAAGGAAACTAACCACCAAGTAACGGAATCAAAATTTCGGGAAAGGAAGGAAGGAGTTGCGATCCGCTTCTTCTTCTTCTTCGGCACGAACTTGGTGGAGGAAACTCACGGGCACCCTAGGTGCTTGCGCCGGCCCTAGGGGAGGAGAGAGAGCCGGCCCTAGAGAGAGAAAGGGCGCCGGCCCTAGACAGAGAGAGAGAGAGGGAGAGAGTTAATCTCTTGATCAATCTATTAAGGAAATCAAGCCTAGCCTTGGTTCCTTTATATAGTAGTCTCTCCCTTGCCAAGTCTCCCCTTTAACGGAATTTTTCATAAGAAATTTATCCTATTAATTTTTCTTTATGAATTATTCCGTTTAAACCAAGTTTTATTATAACTAATTTTATAATAAAACAAATACATCTCTCCTTTTATTATGGAATAAATTTTACAAGAAATTTATAAATTTTCTTTATTATGGTAAAATCAATTCATAATTGATTTTATAGAATTAAAATAAATCATTCCATAGATCATTTTAATTTCCATAAAAAAGAATAAATTTCTATAAATTTATTTATATAAATTTCTTTATATAAATTTATTTATCCATAATTTATAAAACAAATCGCGCTAGATTTATTTTATTAATTAAACCAAATAAATTGGTTTCTCCCCAAGTGGTGGCCGGCCAAACCAAAGAGGGTTGGCACCCTCTTTGGCCGGCCAAACCGAGCCGAACCCATCGCGAATTAAACTCATTTAATTCGCCCAATAAGCCTTCAAAAGACTTAGCCATTTTTAGCTTCCGTTGCGCCTCTGATTAACTCAGATTCGACTTATTTCTCTTGATCGGAAAATCCAATTTTCAACTCGTTTTAAATCCCTCGGATTACTCGTAGTGCGTGTGACTAAATAGGCTTTCGATTTATGTTGGCCGTCTATAATCAACCAATTATAGAACGATCATGAGTGGCACCTAGTAGTACATCATGACCCCCAATTAATCGAAAGATCAACGATTGACCTCAGAAGTGATTCTGAAACCCTTCAGCAGCTCTAATGAATCGTGCCCCATTCCCTTCACCATCTTATACCTACTTGGTTTAGGACATGGTCTGTGTGTGTCAGTCCCCACTAGGCTGACTACGTCACACCTAGCCCAAGTAGTGTCTTTCTCGTCCTTTGGATTTCTAATTACTCTCATGTATTTAAGAGACTCATACTCTAAACATGACATGCTCTGGCCAGAGGCTTTGAGTAACAATCCGACGATAGGCCTGGGTCTACATCTCCTCGCAAGGAGTGGTGAATCCTTTGTAGGCTGTTCAAACATCTTCGGGCACTTCGGCTTATACCCAATCATCCTGGGTCCACACCTCCTTGGAGATGCTTGCTTAAGATGTTAAAGTATAAGTCTCCATGACCAAGATGACTTGAACACCGCAAGTCAAAGGAACATCGCACTTAAGCTGCAGTAAGAACTTCACTGACATATCTATATAGATTACCATATGAAGTTTTACAGCTAGTCACTCCAATGAACTAGTTCCCTTAACTAGCATCCATGTTTATCTCCGGACATCCCAATGTCACCAGCCAGTGAGAATCAGCTGATTAGAGAATAACCCATGCTAGTCTCAACAGAATTGATAATGTCCATTTTTATCAATTCATCGACTAGGGATATTTTCAATACTTCACAATTGCACATTTAGAGATAATCAGTAGTTGTGATCCCATTACAAATTCTCTTATGCTGTGAATTGTATTGCGGACATTCAGTAGATGGGTTTAAGATCCCAATCAAATACACAAACATGTATACTCAAATAGTGAATTATCATTTAATAAAATGAATGTTTACAATCATAAGGCGATTGCCTTAGGACACTTCTCTCATATCACTAACATCAGGGACATCTTCTTCTGAACTTGAAGCCCTAGGCGAACCCTCAGTAGCAAGCCCCTTTATTCAAATGGACTGAGAACTGATTGCCGCCTTCTACTTCACCTTTGGGGCCTTCCGGTGAGAGTGGGGCATATCCTTGGGCCCCCTTTGCCGTGAGGAGCAGCCGGAGGGTCGACTGGGGGAGCCGGGACGTCAACGACGAGAGTAGTGGCCTCGACGGCGGAGGGAGAAGTTCCTTCCCGAGCTCTCGGGGCCCGTGCAGCCGCATCCTCGGAGGCAACAGAGCGCAACAACTCCTGAGATGGACCCTTCTTCAACCTCTTTAAGGGGCGATCCCCCCTGGAAAGACACTCCCGCCGTCTCTTCTCAGGTGTGTGAGTCTTTGAAGGTGCAATAGATGGATGGGGTGTAGCTTGTCCCTCCGGGGCCTCAGTGGTAGGAGCAGTCGAACCCCCTTCGAGGTCCGTTGGCAACTCTGACACACCGATACCTCGGGGGGCATCTGGGACATCTTGGTCTGCGGTGGGCTCCTCCCCACCCTCGCAACTCTCATTGGAGATTCCCACGGGAGTAGGAGATGTTGAACCTGGGACCAATGCCTGTTCATTAGCCTGGTCCCACTTCAGGAGCTGGTTCATCACTCGGGAGAACATAATGTCACCTGCACGGTAATAAAAAATATACATCAGTCATCATTAACCAGGAACTGTATCAGATAAAAAAACAACTTACGAAGGTTGGAGGTGAGGGGTGTAATTTTCGGACTAAGCTCAGCCCGATAAAGGAGCTCCTCGCATTGCACCAATTGGAGCCCATGAAATTCCATCCCAGTCAGGATACCCTTAGCTCTCTGATATCCTGCGTCTTGCTAGAAGTCGCCGAGGTTCAGGATGGAAGGCAAATCCTTCGTCCAGTGGATAGGACTGAAAGGACGCTCGGGAAGTCGGATAAAAAAGAATCTTTCCTTCCATCCCTTATGAGAAGAAGGGAGGCCCCCCAGAAACTGGTGGCCAGAGTGAGAGGTAAAACCAAATGCCCCTCGGGACCCAACTGGGACGAAGAAGAAATGAAAAAAAGGGGGAGTCAGAGGAATGTCAAAAAGCTTGAAGAGGACAAGGGCTCCGCCCATTTGGGCAATGGCGTTCGGATCCAGTTGTTGAAGCGGGATACCAAAGTACTTGGCAACATTCATATAAAAAGGGGGGATAGAGAAGTGAAGCCCTAGTTCTAGTTGTCCCAGAAAGAAAGTATAAAAATCCTCATAGGTTGTTACAAGCGATTGACCTGAAATAGGGACCCTCACTTCCCAGTCTACCAGGATACCATATTTTTGGCGGCAACTTGGAGAGATTCCAACCTAACTCTGGAAGAGATGGTCTAGTACCATTCTGCACGAAATCCTAATTCTTTCAGGGAGCACTCGTCGTCGCCCAAGGTTTTCTTTTTCTTCTCCATTGGACCCATGGAGATAGAGTAGGGAAAGAAGAAAGGATGGAGGGGGACTTACTCTCGTCAAAAAGACGCAGCGGCAAGATGGACAACCAAAGAAGGAGAACTCTTGACGGCAGATAGGGTAAGGAGACTGCAGGGTGCCGTTGCACCCGCTTTTATAGGATGCGCCGCACCCCTCTGAGCAATAGGGGAGCAGCACATCGAGGGCATGCACGGGCTACCTTGGGGAACCGCTAGCCCTTCCTACAGTCCCATCGTATATCTCGCAGTGCGTATCAGGAATATATTGCCACACAACCAGGGAAATGACACGTGGCCCTATTACATACGCTGAGCCACCGATCCATTATGGTCGCCACAAAGTTCGCAGGCATACGGGACATATTCAAAAAATCACCCAGAGTCCTGGGGTGCACTGGTTATATCTTAGGGCCCCACGGGCCGCCGGCCAAGCAGTAAACGACGGAGAACCAACTAGGCCCAGCTTCTTCATTACAATACTAGTCCGATCAGTCAGTCACGCTTCCTTCGATCAGACTTGAAGGGAGGGACTTGTGATAGGGTTAATAGCCCGTGGTGGACATGGTGGACACGCGGGATGAAAAAGTTGCGTGGTGCGACATGACTGGTTGGAGCGGTCCTTCTTCCAGAGCTCCATCACCCCTCCCCCCTTGGAATAGCTGTGCCCGGGATTAATAAATCTCCTGGGATAACCTCGGGAAGATGGGACTCGGGATCACCCCGAGGCCCCCCTGGGCCAGGAGTCCCCGAGGTCACCTCGGGAGAGCGAAGCCCAAGTCACCTTCGACCGCAAATAACGAACCCCCCACTCGCGGATACCTGGGTAATGATCACCAGTATTTAGGGGAGGATCAAGGCCCACCATCCTCAGTCATTATCGCCCTCATCCTTATAACGAGCTAGATTCAACGAGTGCGAGGACCGTGACCAAAGATAGGGGGAACGTGGCGAGAAGCACGGAGACACGTACTATCATCCCCGTCGCCATCAGTATAAAAGGTAACCCAACCCCTCCGGTAAGGGGGTTACGTTCTCTTAACTCTACAGACATTTCCTTTCTTGCTGCTTTTACTCTCCCTCAACACATTGACTAGAGCGTCGGAGTGGGCTCCGCCGGACAATCCACGGCGTGTCCCCCTATAGCTCGTGTTGATCTCGTAAGGCACTGAGTTCCTTCCCGCCACAGCGACTTCCACGTGGGCAGAACCCCGGTGACTGTATATCGTCGTCGACTCCTTCCAGAACACTAGTAATTAGGAATTAACTAAAAATAATGCCCACATGCATGAATTGTTTTTTTAAAAAATCTCTATTAAATTTACAAAGCTGTTTTTTCTAAGACATGATGCAACTAACGGATTAATTGTATCTCTCTTTGTTACTACTACAGTTTGTTGTCTAGACATGTAGAGAAACTAAGATAGCTAGTTATGCTTTATTTGTTTAGGAAGCAGAAAGGATTAGTTGAGTCACTCTAGTTTTTAGCTTAATTCTTATTCAAATAGTGAAAGCGACAACGCGCGAGGTTAGTTTGTAGACGACAATTATTTGTGTATCTTATGATCTTGTCTGATATTCTTCGAAGATTATTTTGTAAACGACAATTTTATTCATTTATCATCAATTTGATCTTTCAATATTGTTCCATTGATGAGGTTAGAAATTTAAAATTTTAGTCTACACCAGTACATTTCATGTTTTCATATCTAAAAAATACATGAGTTTGAGACTTGGTTACATGCATTTCTTCAATGTTGAGTTGCTTTAGCTTATATTAATTTACTCCATTTCATGAATTAGTTTATGTTCTACTTCAAAGACAACAATACGAAAATTCTTCCCATTATAAGAAAAATGATGAATCAGGCAGTAGACAAATTGAACCTGGGTGACCAACCTGACCCCACGGATTCTTCCCTTTATAAGAGCACTTTGATGATGTTCATAAATGATCATGTATTTATTTGATTAACTTTTGTGATGATAGAGGATTAACATCCTAAATCTAGCTACTTAATTAAATACATTTCATATTTTTTTTTCAACATCAAAATACATATTCTATATTTTTTTTATAATTTATGGTGAAAATAAAAGATAGAAAAAAAATATGGGTATAATAATACTAAATCATAAAACTTTAAAAAAAATAAAAAATAAACTAAAACATTTGAAATGTGTATGGGTAGATATTTTTTATTTTTTTTACTTTTGTTTTTTTGGAAAGCATTTAGTATAAAATTAGAGCAAGTTCATAGTTATTATTTTTCCCTTTTTATCGCAAAGAATTCATTTATTGTCTACCCTTCTTGTAAACTAAGGTGTTAAATGGGTCAATCCCCTATGATTCGGCTCCATATTGTACAATTTGGGTTATGCTTGGTACTAACTCATCAAAAATTAGATTGTATTCAGCTTGACCTTGTACAATTTGTTCATTTAGCTTTCGATATGATTCAGTTTCTTCCATGCATATATGATGCTACAAGCTTAAGATCTCAAATCTACTTGCTCAAGCATATTTTAGCACTTTTTCATAACATAAAAAATATGGTTTCATATGGATACAACATATACTCATAGTGCAACAATAAATTTGAAATCCTTCTCTTTCAAGATTGTTCCTGATGGGCCTAAGTGTGTATGGGCGTGGAGATTGGCGGAACATTGCCAAGTACTTTGTTACCACAAGAACTCCAACTCAAGTAGCTAGTCATGCTCAAAAGTACTACAACCGGATGGAACACAACTGCAAGGCGGTCAAGCGCCGAGCAAGCATACACGACATCAGGAGCATCACACCTCTACAGAAGTTGGCACATATGAGGAACCTATTTGAGGCAGTGAAAAGGAACAAACTTTCCAATAAGACCAACAATGTTCTAGATCATGCAAGTGCATCCAACTTACAGGAGAGTAGGGAAGGTGCTTCTTCATCTCTAGCCAATGCTGAAGATGCATCATTAGCATGAGTCACTGCAACCTGAAAAATACTAATTGCAAAGAAACATGTGAGAGGGCAGCAGTTGAGTTTGACATGTATCATAGTTGTCTGCGTGTAAAATTCTCTATGTATTGTGGACAGTAGTATAATTTGGCATGTAACATATCGACATATAATGAGCATAGTGCTGGTTGATTTATTAGTTTGGTATGGTACTCAGCATGTCTACATTTTGTTTAAAGAGAAGTTCCAACTAAGAGGATACTGTAGTTGAATATTTGCAGCCATTTCACAGTGAAGAACTTTTTTGATCTATTTGTTTCTATCTTACAGTTACAACCACTTCAATGGAAGATCAAAAAGCTAGATAGCATTCATATTTGATCCTCCAGATTCAAGGAGCTAGAAAGTTTTTGGCTTGTTGGATATATGCTTAAGGAGTTGTCGTATCAGGGGAGCAGGTTAAGGTTTATTCAGCGTAAATAAAATGGTTGATTAATTAGTAATTGAGTGAGGGTAGAGTGCTAAGTGATGACCAACAATGGAGTTTCTTCTTTTAAATTTCCTTATCTCAGAAGTCTCAAAATGACCTTGTTAAGTTTTACAGGAAATTTTTAGAAATTTTTCTGGATCCTTGGTGGAATTTATGAGGATAAATCGGTTAAATAAAAGATTATAATTAGGTTATCTGATTTATTAGAGGAGAAGTTATATATATATATATATATATATATATATATATATATATATATATATATATATATATATATATATATATATTGTGATTAAAATCTTAACCTAGGTCCCTATGGCTTAAATTGTGAAACCTCCTCTTCTTCTCCGCCTGATTCCCCTTCACTTCACGCAAATAACAAAGATTTCCTTTTGCTCCACGCGCACGAGAGATGAGTGCTCGATCCAGTTCTTCCGAATGAACGGTCTCCTTGTGCTTCTCCACTCGATTTCATTCCACGAGCAGAGGAAGTGAGGAGCATAGATCTGCATTTGAGGAGATCCAGACCTCCTCATCGCGGGTCACCGAGGCAGGTGTTAGTAATATGAGAGAAGTGTCCTAAGGCAATCGTCTTATGATTGTAATCATTTACTATAATAAATGAATATTCACTATTTGAGTATACATGTTCGTGTATTTGATTGAGATCTTAAACTCATTTACTGAATGTCCGCAATACAATTCACAGCATGAGAGAATTTGTGATGAATTCACAACTAGTGATTATCTCTACATGTGCAATTGTGAAGTATTGAAATTGTCCCTAGTCGATGAATTGATAAATACGGACACTATCAATTCTGTGGAGACTAGCATGGGTTATTCACTAATCAGCTGATTCTCACTGGCTGGTGACATTGGGATGTCCGGAGATAAACATGAATGCTAGTTAAGGGAACTAGTTCATTGGAGTGACTAGCTGTAAAACTTCATACGGTAATCTACATATAGATATGTCAATGAAGTTCTTACTGCAGCTTAAGTGCGATGTTCCTTTGACTTGCGGTGTTCAAGTCATCTTGGTCATGAAGACTTATACTTTGACATCTTAAGCAAGCATCTCCAAGGAGGTGTGGACCCAGGATGATTGGGTATAAGCCGAAGTGCCCGAAGATGTTTGAACAACCTACAAAGGATTCACCACTCCTTGCGAGGAGATGTATACCCAAGGCCTATCGTCGGATTGTTACTCGAAGCCTCTGGCCAGAGCATCACATGTTCCGAGTATGAATCTCTCAGAAACATGAGAGTAATTAGAATCTGTTGGACGAGAAAGACATTACTTGGGCTAGGTGTGACGTAGTCAGCCTAGTGGGGACTGACACACATAGACCGTGTCCTGAACCAAGTGGGTATAAGATGCTGAAGGGAATGAGGCACGATTCATTAAAGCTGCTGAAGGGTTTCAGAATAGTTTCTGAGGTCAACCGTAGATCTTTCGATTAATTGGGGATCATGATGTACTACTAGGTGTCACTCATGATCGTTCTATAATTAGTTAATTATAGACGGCCAACATAAATCGAATGCCTATTTAGTCACACGCACTACGACTAGTCCGAGGGATTTAAAACGAGTTGAAAATTAGATTTTCCGATCAAGAGAGATAAGTCGAATCTGAATTTTTCAGAGACGCATCGGAAGCATAAAATGGCTAAGTCTTTTGAAGACTTATTGAACGAATTAAATGAGTTTAATTCATAAGATCATGGCTTGGGTTTGGCCGGCCAAAGAGGGTCCCCACCCTCTTTGTTTGGCCGACCACAATAAGAGGGAAGAACCAAATTGTTTGGTTCAAATTTATAAAATAAACCGCGCGTGGTTTGTCTTATAAAATTATGGATAAAGAAATTTGTATAAAGAAATTTGTATAAAGAAATTTATATAAAGAGATTTATTTATCATGGAAATTAAAATAAACCTTGGAATGGTTTATTTTATTTTATAAAATCAATAATGGATTGATTTACCATGATAAAGAAATTTATATAAAGAAATTTCTTTCCATAATAAAAGGGGAGACATAGTTGTTTTTATTATAAATTAAGTTATAATAAAACTTGGCATAACGGAATAATTCATAGAAAAATTTATAAGATAAATTTCTTATGAAAAATTAATTCCGTTAAGAGGAGACTTGGCGATTAAGAGGCTACTATATAAAGGTACCAAGGTAAGGATTGGAAAATTAATCTAAGAGATCAAGGATTCTTGCCTAGCCTCTCTCCCTCTCCTTCTCTCCCTCTCCCTCTTCTAGTGCCACCGGCCCTAGAGCCCTCCCCCTTTGCTGTGAGCTTCCACCACCAAGAAGAAGCCGAAGAAGAAGAAGCGGGCGTGACTCCTTCCTTCCTCCCGGAATCTTGATTCCGTTCTTCGTTTGGTGGTTAGTTTTTCATCTCTCTCTTGGTATTCTTGTCGTGCCTTTGGAGAATCTAGTAGTTCTTGTCGGCACGAAACTCGTGGCTTTGCGAAGTCATCCCGAAGAAAACCCCGTGTGGACGCGAATAGAGGCGGAGCTTCCAAGGGACGCTATGGTTGGATCTCGTCCCTTTCTACGAGTTACGTGAGGTATTAAGTAAATTAGTTTACTTTCTCCAAAATTTTAAATGTATGATCATGTCTCCACAACATAAGGTTGCATGCTAGATACGTGGTTAAAATAATTTGAGAAATTATTTATGCTAAACCTTCCGCTGCACGTAATTAAATTTTAAAATTACGAACCCGTATCCTTGTCAACATGCACCCGTCCCAAA
>JAGFNQ010003765.1:53640-84896 GCA_024364735.1 Boesenbergia rotunda
CTTTAACTAAGGCCTTGCCTCAAAGCAAGTTTGAGGGTCATGTTAGAGCCTGTGGTATTGGATACCGTAGCGATTGACATTAGGGCAAGTGGGAGTTTGTTAGTAATATGAGAGAAGTGTCCTAAGGCAATCGCCTTATGATTGTAATCATTTACTTTAATAAATGAATATTCACTATTTGAGTATACATGTTCGTGTATTTGATTGAGATCTTAAACTCATTTACTGAATGTCCGCAATACAATTCACAGCCTGAGAGAATTTGTGATGAATTCACAACTAGTGATTATCTCTACATGTGCAATTGTGAAGTATTGAAATTGTCCCTAGTCGATGAATTGATAAATACGGACACTATCAATTCTGTGGAGACTAGCATGGGTTATTCTCTAATCAGCTGATTCTCACTGGCTGATGACATTGGGATGTTCGGAGATAAACATGAATGCTAGTTAAGGGAACTAGTTCATTGGAGTGACTAACTGTAAAACTTCATATGGTAATCTACATATAGATATGTCAATGAAGTTCTTACTGCAGCTTAAGTGCGATGTTCCTTTGACTTGCGGTGTTCAAGTCATCTTGGTCATGAAGACTTATACTTTGACATCTTAAGCAAGCATCTCCAAGGAGGTGTGGACCCAGGATGATTGGGTATAAGCCGAAGTGCCCGAAGATGTTTGAACAACCTACAAAGGATTCACCACTCCTTGCGAGGAGATGTATACCCAAGGCCTATCGTCGGATTGTTACTCGAAGCCTCTGGCCAGAGCATCACATGTTCCGAGTATGAATCTCTCAGAAACATGAGAGTAATTAGAATCCATTGGACGAGAAAGACATTACTTGAGCTAGGTGTGACGTAGTCAGCCTAGTGGGGATTGATACACATAGACCGTGTCCTGAACCAAGTGGGTATAAGATACTGAAGGGAATGAGGCACGATTCATTAAAGCTGCTTAAGGGTTTCAGAATAGTTTCTGAGGTCAACCGTTGATCTTTCGATTAATTGGGGATCATGATGTACTACTAGGTGCCACTCATGATCATTCTATAATTGGTTAATTATAGACGGCCAACATAAATCGAATGCCTATTTAGTCACATGCACTACGAGTAGTCCGAGGGATTTAAAACGAGTTGAAAATTGGATTTTCCGATCAAGAGAGATAAGTCGAATCTGAATTTTTCAGAGACGCATCGGAAGCATAAAATGGCTAAGTCTTTTGAAGACTTATTGAACGAATTAAATGAGTTTAATTCGTGAGATCATGGCTTGGGTTTGGCCGGCCAAAGAGGGTCCCCACCCTCTTTGTTTGGCCGGCCACAATAAGAGGGAAGAACCAAATTGTTTGGTTCAAATTTATAAAATAAACCGCGCGTGGTTTATCTTATAAAATTATGGATAAAGAAATTTGTATAAAGAAATTTGTATAAAGAAATTTATATAAAGAAATTTATATAAAGAGATTTATTTATCATGGAAATTAAAATAAACCTTGGAATGGTTTATTTTATTTTATAAAATCAATAATGGATTGATTTACCATGATAAAGAAATTTATATAAAGAAATTTCTTTCCATAATAAAAGGGGAGACATGGTTGTTTTTATTATAAATTAAGTTATAATAAAACTTGGCATAACGGAATAATTCATAGAAAAATTTATAAGATAAATTTCTTATGAAAAATTAATTCCGTTAAGAGGAGACTTGGCGATTAAGAGGCTATTATATAAAGGTACCAAGGCAAGGATTGGAAAATTAATCTAAGAGATCAAGGATTCTTGCCTAGCCTCTCTCCCTCTCCTTCTCTCCCTCTCCCTCTTCTTGTGCCGTAGGCCCTAGAGCCCTCCCCCTTTGCCGTGAGCTTCCACCACCAAGAAGAAGCCGAAGAAGAAGAAGAAGCGGGCGCGACTCCTTCCTTCCTCCCAGAATCTTGATTCCGTTCTTCGTTTGGTGGTTAGTTTTTCATCTCTCTCTTGGTATTCTTGTCGTGCCTTTGGAGAATCTAGTAGTTCTTATCGGCACGAAACTCGTGGCTTTGCGAAGTCATCCCGAAGAAAACCCGGCGTGGACGCGAATAGAGACGGAGCTTCCAAGGAACGCTACAGTTAGATCTCGTCCCTTTCTACGAGTTACGCGAGGTATTAAGTAAATTAGTTTACTTTCTGCAAAATTTTAAATGTATGATCATGTCTCCACAACATAAGGTTGCATGCTAGATACGTGGTTAAAATAATTTGAGAAATTATTTATGCTAAACCTTCCACTGCACGTAATTAAATTTTAAAATTACGAACCCGTATCCATGTCAACATGCACCCCGGTCCCAACAGCATGTGTCCTCGATTCTTCTCCCTCGGCGTCATGTGGTTAAGGAGATTGTGGTGTGGGTTGTTTTTCCTCCTCTCCCAGTCGGCGCAACCCTCTCCAGAGTTGCAATTTGTCCTGATTCACCCATGATGCTGCCTAATCGCCCTCTCCCTGACTTGGTGCTGCCAGCCCTATTCCACCCAGAGCAAGATGTGGACACCATACCATTTCTTTGACTCCGGCCATCGTAGCCGTGACCACCACAGGAGTCGTGCGATCTGATGCGGGCAGCAACCTTGAGTGCCATCAGGTAAGGCCAACTTTCGTTTGGTATTGATTCTTGGTTGGGATTCTGATTTAGAATTGAGTTTTGTAGTTCAAAATCTGTGGTAAGTTCAATCTATTTTGTTTCTTTTGAATTGGATGTTGATTAGTTACCGTGATTGACTTTTGGGTTTGATCTTGCTGCGAGATCTCTGTTGACTTCACAGGTCTATTTTTTTGATTTGGATTGCAGTGGTTTGGTTGGCATTGGATTGAGAGAAGTTGGATTTATGTTTGGAAGATATAGGTTTCTGTAGATCTGCCATGAGTCTCGGATTATGTTGGAGCAACATTTATTGTTCCTATTCCATATCTAGGTGATTGTTCTTGATGTTGTTCTGTAGTTTTCGTTTTAGGTTCGATGAACCTTTGGATATAATTATGGATGGTTCTATTTTGAGATTTATGCCTTGAGCTTTTCGGAGGTGATTGCTGTGGAATGGATTTTTGTTTTAGAAATGATGATTGAAAGGTGATTTGAAGTGGATTCAAATTGAGTTGCCTCTAATCTCATTCTATACAGTTTTGTTTTATTAATTCTGTGCTTGGTGGGTGTTCCGCCTTGTGAATTAGATATGATGCTTATTGTGAGGTTGTGTGGAGGATTTTGTTTAGAGTTTAAGTGCCTTGTATGGGTTAGAGCTTGCTATGTAATTCTGTTTTGGATGATTATGTTGTTAGATGGATTTAGATCATTACGAAAGAATGAGTAGCTTAGATTAATGTTAGAATTTGATGCTATCTAAATGGATGTTTGGTAGCTTTTTCATTTGGATTTTGGATTGAGATGGCAGTGTGGTTTTGCTTTAGGAATTAGCAGTGAGTACCACTAAGTTTGGAACTAGATAGGGATAGATGAATCAATCTCTAATCATGTTGTAGTAAGTTACCACAACCCTTGGGGATTATGTTGGATCAGTTTAGCCTTCTTAGGAAGATAAATCAAGTTAATAAACAAGGGTGTTCCATAGTTAAGCGTGTAATTTGGGGGTAACTAAATGACTATAATAATTGGGATTAGTCCTAATTAAGGTTGATATATGGTTTACCTAAGTGTCACATATATAATTTTAGCTAAACAGTTATGTCCTTTATTCCAGGATACTGATTTGGATTTTTATTGCTAATTATCGGACGGGGGATTCTCTATGCATACAGACTCCTACTATGAGGCGAGTACTCCTTGTTTGTTTCTTTAGCTCCACTTTATCTTTATGCATGATTTTCTTATATTGTTGTAGTAGGTTTTGTTACCTTATATCTACTACCGTTGTTATCCTGCTTGATACTTATTGCTTGATCATTGATATGATCAAATTCTTGTTTATACAATCTCGTTATTTGACATCTGATTCTATACAGTATGTATGTGAGCATGTGTACGTAGATATAATAACATGTTACTTTATATCTGTATTGGTTATTTATAGTTATACTTACATGTGTATCTAGATGTATGATGGTTACGTTATGATATATGTGTTCGACCTGTACATGTTAGGTTGAGTTAAGTATAATGACCTGGTGGGAGTTGTATGTGTTAGAGTCATGCGTCATTCCTACATTGTTATATGTTGGCGTTCATCGACTCCTTTATGGTCAGAGCCCGTCGCCTGTTACATGATCTGCACACATGACTATTCATGGGTTAGTGGATACCGTTGGGTGTGTACAGTTTCTCTATACTGCTCCTTTCCACCGCTCATGGGTAGTGGTTCCAGAGTATGGTAGAAAGTAGGGATCCCTCCTCTTTCCAGTGATCTGAGAAGATAAGAGAGATATCTTCCCCATTTTGACATGGGGCGGAATGTTTACTTCACTAGCATTCTGTCCACTCGGTCACCCATGAGCAGTGATGGCAGAATGTATACAGTGTCACAACCCTACTCATTTGGCAGACACATGTGACATGTCTCAGTGGTTTGACTGGTGTCATGAGTGACTATGTCATTACATCATGTGCATTAATGCATTATGCATTTGATTGTGATTATTGCACTTGTCTATTACATATGTTTGACATGCACATACAGGAGATATTATGTGTTTAGTTCGATGACCTTACACTTGCTCGTATGATATGAGCCTTTTATGATCAGGATTAGTTAATTTCTGGTACATACATTTATTCGGTACTTTCAGTTATGTATATTCTGATATTTCCCTTAAGATTGTATTATGTTGTTTCTTTATAACTTGTATAACTATTTATATTGTCATGCATATCTATCTCTATACCAGCAAAGTCGACTTGGACTCACCACCCGTTACCCTATTTTTATTTTCAGGTTGATTGGTTGCCACGGGAGCCTAGTTGCTAGCTCTAGGTCATGATGACTCTGGCTTTGGGTTTCCACGTGATTTACATTTTCTATTATAGAATATTTCTTACACTATATTTGTTTTCACGTCATGGACTTGTATTGTATTAAACGCGATTTACAATTTTGAGTCCTCTGTTGGACTTTATGCGATGTTTTGCTGTGTGCCTGCCTGGAGGACAACTCAGGTGAGTTTTATGGATTTTATTGTTGTGATGCATTTATTTATTTATGCTCTGACTAGGATTGACCGTTATATGTTTTGATTTGAGGCCAAAGACCATATATATATTCCATGGTGTTGTATAAATGTTCCAAATTGTTTGTCATACAAGGGAGATATTGTCCGATTATATATTGGCCCAGCAGCTCCTCTCTCTAGAGGCGTGACAATTCAGCATAAATAAAATGGTTGATTAATCAGTAATTGAGTGAGGGTAGAGTGCTAAGTGATGATCAACAATGGAGTTTCTTCTTTTCAATTTCCTTATCTCAAAAGTCTCAAAATGAAATGATTTATCTCAACTAGAGAAGGATGTTTTGTAAAAGACATGAAAACAGGATCAACAAGCCCTCACCCATCATCCGTCAATGTTTGGATGATTTCATGTTAGAGAAGTTGGCTGATGCTATTATAGAAAATCACTATGGGAAAAGATGAGATTACCAACAATTTTTTTTGTCCAATATTTAATTTGGCTGGTAAACATTTAAAATTACTGGCCAAAATGAATCTTTGTCGGTAAACTAACCAAAATTTATTTTGAGGGGTAAATTTAAATTTTTACGAATAAAAGTTAAATTTGGCGGCTGATATACTTTTTTTACTGTCCAAAGTTAAATTGGACCAGTAATACTTATTTATTTTTATCAAAGTTAACTTTGGTCAGTAATATTTAATGATTTACTGGCCAATTCTATTTGGCCAGTAATGTATAATTTTCTACTCACCAAAATTAATTTACACTTTTTTACTTGCCAATATTAGATTTGACCAATAATATTAATTGGTTCAGGTCAAATCTATTTGTCCTGTAATGTATAGTTTGTTACCGGCCAAAGTTAGATTTGACCGATAATATTTAATTTTTTTTACTAGGCAAAATTAAATTTGGTTGATATTTTTTAATTTTTTGTTAATCAAAAGTTTAATTTACTAGTGTTAGGTTTTGCTGATAAATTAAAATATTTATTGGTCATATCTATTAGTAATAATTTTTTTTTTATAAAAATACTTTTAAAATTTAGACACGTGAGATATTTTTATGTTTAAGTTTTTTATAAAAATATATTTAATATAATTTTTTTCATTCATTATCATTTTATATCGTTGTTATCATGCTCTCGCTCCTCCACAAGTTGTTGTATTCATGTTTTTAAAAAATTGCCATCAATGTTATTAAATAAATTTGGTTGATAATTTATCAAAGTTATAATTGATTAATATTTTTTTAAAAATTAATTAAAGTGTAAATTTATTTAATTTAACTTTATTTTGTATCAGCTAAATTTAATTTTATTTAGTTATTTAAAATATTTATTAGTCAAATAATTTTTTTAAATAAATTATGAAATCTTAATTTTATTTTTATTTATTTTCATTCTTTTCTTATTTTTATTTTTCTTATTTGTTTCTTAATTTTATTTATACTAATTTTCTTTCCTTTCTTATATTTATTTCTTTAAATTTTTTCTCTCAATCCACCCGCCCTCCCCAACCAAACCCATATCTTTCATTCCAAGCTTCGTATGCATCCTCTGCACCTTCGCCTTCTTCTATCCAATATAAATCTCATGCCTGTCATATCCGAACAATCTTCTTCCCTTTATATTGACGACTCAATTCTCATCCATATTTATCCCTCTCTTTAGCAGTTAAGACATCAGTATCCCTTGTTCTTCTCTATGGCAGTTGAGCCAGTTGTTCTCACTCGACCCTTGAGTTGGAACTAGAGCTTGACCTAGGGTTTAATCTATTGTTGCAAGCTCTATTTATCATCCGTTTGAGAGACACTGAGAAGTTGGAGCCTTCTTCTTCCTCTCTTCACGAAATAAAACAGTATGTGCCAAATTGCGAGTTGGGTTGATTCTTCATCATTATTAATCAATTATTTAACATTATGAGACTTAGGACTTTGGATATGTGAACCTATATCACTTGCAAATTTTAGTACCTGGCTTCTTGTTATATATACTTATTTCTCATAATTCATGGTGGCAATTCCTCATGCAGTACCCATCAGTCTATGCCATAGGGACCTTATTTGTCATAATGCATGATGTTCTTGTTAGGTTCCTTGTGATAATTAAACAAGAAAAATACACAGCGGAAAGGAACCCAGTTGACCACTGTGAATTCAAATTAAATCATTGGTGTAGAAAGATACCTCTTAATGTGAACCTCTAGCGGTATGCACACAAGCAAAATCGTCGTCCATCTCACAAGCACAATTAGAGTCTCCCGATATCGTGCACATAGTGATATCTACCAAGCATATATATAAGTTTAGATCAAACTCTAACTTTTAAAGTTATCTTATCAGATAAAATATGTTCGTAACCACCAAGTCTTATCTAATAAGACCAATAAAATGTGGCCAAGTCTTATCTAATAACACATTATCTAATAATGTGGCCAAATTTTATCTACTAAGTCATGATCTAATAATGTGGGCTTCATTTGGTTTGGGCTTTTTTGAAAAACCCTTTCAGACTTAAAACTTCGACCCACTTTATTTTAGTTATACTTGTTGGTGCAGGCAGTACCTAAGTCAAACCTGAGTTTTGATAATGGCAAAGGGTTCAGAAGTTAAGATGTTATTTGTATGTAATACGTTACTAAGTATGCAGGAAAGAAGCCCTAGGTACACTAGGCACGAAGTCCTGGTCGAGGACTGGGCACGAAGCCCTGGCAAGGAGCTGGGCACCGAAGACCTGCTCGCAAGGTGAGCACGAAGTCTTGGTCGAGGACTGGGCACGAAGCCCTAGCAAGGAGCTGGGCACCGAAGACCTGCTCGGAAGGTGGGCACGAAGATCTGGTCAGGTGCATCGAGCAAAAGTCCAACCGGAGGAGCCGGTTAGCAAAAGGTAAACTCTCATGAGAGGAGTAGGTGAGGATGCGTTCCCCATCGAGGGAATAGTAGGCGTCGGTTCGACTTAGGGTTCCATTTGGGAGACCCAAAGTCAGAACCAAGACAGCTACGACTGTAAAACCTAACTAACATTCTTGCCTTGTTTGTTGTGGAATTAACCTTGGATGCAGGGACCAAAGGAATGTGTATCTGTAGCTCAGAACGCCCCAAAGGAGAGGGGCAGCAGCTGGGCTAGGCGCCCGGGAGGTCCCGGGCGTCCAAGGTCAAAGCCAAACGAGCAGTTAAGCAAGAATCACTTCGAAAGATTACTGGGACAGGCGCCCTGATGGTCCCGGGTGCCCTGGATGTCCCGGGCGCCCTGGGTCCAAGCCAAACTGTGATCGAAGCAAACTCAGCCACGAAGCCAGAAGACCAAGTCAACCGGGGCGGCCCCAACGTCCCGGGCGCCCCCGTCAGCTCCGAGGCCGATTCTGGATGGATAAGCGCTGACCGAGCTGTGGATGAGGTTTCTCGGATCCGAAGGCACGTGTCAGGCGCACCCAGTGTCCAGGGCGCCCCCAGGAGCAGTATAAAAGGGGCTCGACCCTTAAGGATTCGACATCACTTTTTCCAACGCCTTCAAGCTCTTCATTCAAGCGCTCTGCTCCGGCAAACTCTGTTCTCGACATTCTAGCGCCGCTAATGACCCTCTGCTCCGAAGTACGATCCACACCGGGCGTCGGTAACGAAGAATACATTTGTTTATTTACTGCAATAATATTGTAACAATTTCTGTAAACTTTTGCGCTATTATAGAATTGCCCGCAGTAAACGGTCAAGGACCGTGGGCCTTGGAGTAGGAGCCGAACGCGACTCCGAACCAAGTAAAACTACTTGAGTTCTGTGTGTGTGTTTTATTTAAATTCCGCTGCGTACTTTCTCTTTTCAATCCGAAACGTTTTCACGATATTCACCCCCCTTTATCGTGTTTACTCGATTCAACAAGTGATATCAGAGCGAGGAAGCTCAAATTTGGTGCAACCACCAATTTGAGAGTTTTTTCGATTTTTTATTTTTTTTTTTGAATTTTTATCGTTAATCGAGGTTGGTGCAACACCACTCGATAATTTTTTTTATATATATATCTTCTTCCCGCACTGCTAATCCAAGACCAAGTCTTGGGATAGTTTTTTAATTTTATTTCAGAACATCTAAATGGCCATGTAAGAAGGGTTCAGTTCAGCCAGACCACCACTCTTCAGTGGGGAGGATTTCTCCTACTGGAAGAGTCGGATGGAAGTCCACCTGAAAACTCAGGTGGACATGTGGATAATTATCCAATCTGGACTGAAAATCCCAAGAAACGTTGAAGGAGTGCCACAATCTTACACTGAATGGGATACCGCACTAAAAAGAAAGATCGAGGCTGATGCTAAAGCGACTCAAACATTCCAATGCGGCCTAACCAAAGAAGAGCTGAACCGGGTGGGACCATTCAACAGTGCAAAGGAACTCTGGGGTAAGTTAATTGAGTTGCACCAAGGAACCTCTGACACCCGAATCAGCAAGAGGGATCTACTACTAAACAAGTTGTACACAATCAAGATGAACGACAGCGAATCTGCAGCCCAACTCCATGCCAGAATTCAGGAGCTGATGAACGGTCTACACACAATCGGTCACAAGGTAGAGAACCGTGACCTGATCAGATATACTCTTAACGCTTTCCCGAGAAATACTTTGTGGGCATCTATGGTAGATACGTACAAAGTTTCAAGGGATCTTTCTAAAATCAAATTAGATGAGTTATTTTCCAAACATGAATTACATGAGCAGACTAACTGCACCCTGGCCGAGAAAGGCATTGCTTTTGTTGTAGGCAAAACAGGAAAAATGGTCAAGAAGAAGTCTCAACCTGCACCCGAGTCTGACTCAGACTTAGACTCAGAAGACAGTGAAGGGGATCGACCCAAGCTGGTCCAGCTTGCCCGGAACTATTACAAGGAATTGAAGAATCAGTCCAACAGAAGAAAAGCCAGTCGAAAGAAGGAGGATCCGGCTGAACCATCCAAGAACAAATCAAGTGTGATCTTCTTCGAATGCAACAAGAAGGGACATTTCCAATCGGAATGCCCTAATCTGAAAGAAGCCAAGAAGAAATCGAGACCGAATGAGAATCGAAGCCGGATGACGGAAAACCCACATTTTCAGAGGATGGTAAAATCACTGTAAGTGGATTTTCTAGAATTCAATTATCCGAACTAATTGCCTATCTATCTCGTGACTTGGCGAAAGCCAAAATCTGAGTCGAGTCCCTCCGACAGGAAGTAAAACTCCTGAAAGAGGGAGCTGACTCTAGATCCTTAACTGAGAAGGTTTAAGAAGGAACCTCTACTCAAGTTGAAAAACTTGAGAAAGAGAACTCCTCCTTGAAAACTCAAGTCAAGGACCTTAGAGCAGCATTAGAACGATTCACTTCTGGTTCCAAGGGTCTTGACATGATCCTTGGAAAACAGAAGTCGGTTGTAAATCGATCCGGGTTAGGCTATCAAACCAAGGCGAGACAAAGGTCATACTATGCTGTATTGAATCAGTCTAGACCTAAAGTTCAGGCATGGGTACCCAAACTTTGCCTGAACAACCAAACTGGATCAAATCAGTATTGGATCCCCAAGGACAAGATTCACATCTTGTCGAACCATTATCGTGGCTTTAGTCCAGGGGGAGCCAACTTAAAAACAATCTTTATAGTTAAATAACATTTTTTTCTTGTTTAAAATTGCATGATTGCTTGTCTATTTATTTTCTGCAATTCACCATGCTTAGACCTAGGACTGGTTAGACTAAGGACTAAACCAATTAACTGAAATTTGAACAACATAGTATTGGGTGGCGGTGAGATGATAGTATGTTAGGGAAGCCTTTTCTAATAAGGTCAAGTATACACTACTTGGTCTCTTTAGACTGGTGGAACTAGCCGAAGCTACCGATCCAAGACCCAAACTAGTTAGACCAGAATTTTTCAAAAAGTAATTTTGAAAATGAAATTTCATTAAAAGGGGTTTTCAAGGAAAGGGTTGATGATCCCATAAGGGTATGGCCAAAAAAGGCCTAGTGCCTCGCCAAGACCTGGAAGCCAATTTTTGAAATTCAAATTCAATTTACTCTTTGTCAAATTCGAATCTAACACAAATTTTCAGTTAATCGTAGATTCAAACACTCTTTTTCAAAATAAATTCAAAACTAATTGTTTTCAAAATTAATTTAACTTTTTCAAAATTAATCATGATTTTTCAAAATAACTTCTTACTTCTATTCAAAACCTGTCTCATAAAAACCCATAAGGCAAACGTGATTGACAACTCTAGAACCCAGTAATCTTTCGAAGCGATTCTTGCTTAACTGCTCGTTTGGCTTTGACCTTGGGCGCCCGGGACCTCCCGGGCACCTAGCCCAGCTGCTGCCCCTCTCTTTGGGGCGTTCTGAGCTGCAGAAACACATTCCTTTGGTCCCTGCATCCAAGGTTAGTTCCACAACAATCAAGGCAAGAATGTTAGTTAGTTTTTACAGCCGTAGCTGTCTTGGTTCTGACTTTGGGTCTCCCAAATGGAACCCTAGGTCGAACCGACGCCTACTGTTCCCTCGACGGGGAACGCGTCCTCACCTACTCCTCTCAGGAGAGTTTACCTTTTGTCAACCGGCTCCTCCGGTTGGACTTTTGCCCGATGCACCTGACCAGGTCTTCGTGCCCACCTTCCGAGCAGGTCTTCGGTGCCCAGCTCCTTGCCAGGGCTTCGTGCCCAGTCCTCGACCAGGACTTCGTGCCTAGTGTACCTAGGGCTTCTTTCCTACACACTTAGTAACGTATTAGATAGAAATAACATCTTAACTTCTGAACCCTTTGCCATTATCAAAACCCAGGTTTGACTTAGGTGCTGCCTGCACCAACACTTAGGTTTTTTTTTCGCCTTTTTCAATTTTGAATCTTCATCTTTTCACCATTCATTAGAATTGATAAAACGATCAAGTTTTAAAAATTTGTCATAAATTTTTTTATTATTATTTTAATTTTTTTTCTCGAAATTCGTGCTACCTTAATTCGAGCAATCTATTTTAACTCCTATTTTTTCAATTAATCAGAATATTCATTTTCTAAAAATTTGTCTCAAACTTTTTTATTATTATTTTTATTATTCTACCTCGAAATTCATGTAATATTTTTGTTAGGCTATTTTTTCTCTCAGTCGCACTACTAATCCAAGACTAAATCTTGGTACATTTTTGTTATTTCTTGTGTGTACGAGGTTTAAACTTAATGGCCAACCAAGAGTGGAACAGTGCCCGTCCACCGCTATTCTCCGGCGAGAACTTCAATTTTTGGAGAAGTCAAATAGAGTCCCTCCTGAAGGCCCACATGGACTTATGGCGGATCATCCAAACGGGATTCTCTTTTCCCATAGAAGATGAGTTATCAATCGAGTGGCACAAACTGGATGAACAAACCCTCAACCAAATCGAGATCGATGCAAGAGCAATTGTAATCCTACAATGTGGCCTAACCAAGGAGCAACTCGAACTAGTAGGTCCATTCAGATGTGCTAGAGAGATTTGAGAAAAATTGATCAACCTTCATCAAGAGATCTCAGATGAAGAAGAAGATCAGGTAAGTTATCTTGCACTCTCAGTCCAAGTATAGACAGCCGAGTCAGAGTCTGAACCTGAATCCAAAGTCGAAATTGAACCAGAATCAGACGACGAATTGACTGAGATGGTAACCGATTTCAAATTCTTTTCAAAATTAGAATTAAATAATCAAACAGATACTGTAATGGTCGAGGAAGGTGTAAATTCTATTGCAGGGAAAACTCCAAAAGAACCACCAAAGAAGGAGCCTCAACCAGTACCCGAGTCTGACTCAGACACGAAATCAGAAGATGAGTCTAGATCCGAGATGGCAAGAATCAAGGGGGAGATTCCCAATAAGGAATCAAAAGGTAAAATTATAAATTCAAATTTGAAAAATCATGTAATTTGTTACACATGCAGGGAGAGAGGACACTACAAAAGTAAGTGTCCTACTCGTAAGATACGAACGACACTATCAACGGCGACAAAGGAACCAGTTCCAAAAGCATGAAAGGACAAAAGTCGCATCCAATGCTTCAAGTGCCAGGAGTTTGGGCATTACAAAGATGAATGCAAAGATAGAAGAGCCAAAGATCCAGGACAACCTGCCAAGATGGGTAACTTTAATTTATATGAAAATCCACTTTTTACCATGAATGTAGATAGTTTACTTAATCTCCCTCGGTCAAATTTAGATATGGATGCATGCTTAAATAACTTAATGAAATCATGTATATTAATAAATTCAAAATTCAAAATGTTAAGACAAGAAAATGAGACTTTGAAAATTAAAATTGATATACAAAAATAACTAATTAATAATCTTGCAAACTTAGAAAATCCAGAAATTTCCTCTCATTATAATTTTACTTAGCTTTTTATGCTTGGATTTAGAATTAGATAGTTTAAGGACAAATGGTTTAATTAAAATTTGAACAACATAGTATTGGGTGGAGGTGAGATGATAGTACGTTCGGGAAGCCTTTCTAATAAGGTCAAGTATACACTACTTGGTCTGTTTAGTCTGGTGGAACTAGCCGAAGCTACCGATCCAAGAACCAAGCTAGTTAGACCAAAATCTTTCAAGAAGTAACTTGAAGATGAATTTTTTGTAAAAGACTTTATCAAGGAAAGGGTTGATGATCCAATAAGGCTACGACCAAAGAAGGCCTAGTGTCTCGCCAAGACTTGGAAGCCAATTATAGAAAATCAAATTCACTTTACTATTGTCAGATTTGAATCTAACACAAATTTTAAGTAAATCTTAGATTTAACACTAATTCGAAGATAAAAATTAATGCATCTCATAAAATAGTTAAGGATATCCTATTTTGTCACTTAAAATGGGTGAGATGCTTAGGACCTAAAAGTTAAGTCCAACCCAACCAACCTTACAAACTGAATTGATTTCAAATTTCAAAATTTAAACTTTTATAAATACTTTTAAAATTCTAATTCAATTCAACTGAACAACTTTCAAATTCAATTCAACTGAACAACTTTAAAAATTCAACTTAATTATTCTAAAAAATTCAACTTAATTATTTTCAAAATTCAACTTAACAAATATTAAAATTCAAAGTTAAATTTCTAATTAATTTCAAAATCTTCAAAAATCATTTTAACTTCTTGAACTAAGATTTAATGTTTCAGATCAGTATACTTAAAATTGCTCACCTTAGGTTTCTTTTGCTCACCTACCTAAGAATTACTTAATTTTTGCAAACATTTCTATACAAAGAAATTCCTTTGGACAATCAATTTTTTTTTGCAAAAATAAATCTCACAAAAAGTCAGCTCGGGGTTTACTCAGAACTCTTTTTCATTTTCACTTAGAAAAATGTCTACAGTCCAGGCTTTTGATATTTATATATATATATAATTTTTTGACTTAAGTATTTTTCAAAATTTCTCCTGTACTTGAGTCCCCTCTGGTATTGTTCAAAATCAGTTTAAACATAGAATCTCCCTGTTGCAATTCTTTACCATTTCAAAAAGAGAGAGAAAATAAAGAAATTGCTTTTCAAATCATTAAAACAAAATAGTCTTCAAAAGTTTTTTTAACTTAGCATTTTTTTGTTGAAGTTCTTTCTATTTGAATCAAACCCTAAGACTCAGAGGAGTATTAACTTGTGGTCAACAAGCCTCCTAGGACTGTGTCAGGTTTAGGGGGAGTTCAAATTAAAAGAAGAAGTTTAAAAACACTATGTTTTCAAACAATCACTCATGTTTTTCGAAAACTATGCTACATTTCAAAATATGTCCTTCAAATACTTAGTTTTCGAAATATTAATACTTCAAAATTCATTTTAAGAATTGTGCTTGATTCCCTTTTGATTTTGACAAATTCTAAAGACACAAAGGAAGTCTACTTCATGATTTACAAGGACTCCTAGGAAGTGTCAAATTTAGGGGGAGTCTAAATCGAAAGAAATTATTTCTGACAATAATTTTTCAAAATTATTAGATAATTCTTATAATTTGAATCAAACCTTAAAACTCAGAGGAAGAGTATTTGTAGTCAACAAGCTTCCTAGGACTGAGCCAAGTTTAGGGGGAGATCAAATTAAAAGAATTATTGAGCATTTTCAAAATTATATGTTTTCATGCACTGCACTCTTAAAATCCTTTTGAAAACATAAATAATTTTTCTTTCAAAATAATATCCTTTTAAATTATTTTGCTTATATATATACCATCACTTTCAAAATTTTACTTTACTTTGGAATACTTTTAAAATCCTTCTAGAATACTTTTGAAAATAATACTTACTTGACTTTGAAAATTTTTCAGGACACTTAGGGAAATGCCCTTGTAATTAATAAGGTTTCCTAGGATTGTGTCAGACTGGAAAAGAAACCGAGTCAAGTATTATTTTTTTAAAATAAAATTAAAATTGTTTTCAAATAATATCTTTTAAAAGTACTTCTATTTTTCAAAATATAATGTTTTCAAAAGTACTAATACTTTTCAAGGCAATAATATTCTAAGTGCGTGAATTTTCTCAAAGACTTGCCTACAAATAATTTTTTTTTTACTTTTCAAAGTGGAGTTTTGTTGGTGCAATTTAAAGCCTTTTGCAATGCCTTCAAGAGTCATATTAAGTATTTTTATGTTTTCAAAACTCATAGGCTCTGATACATAATTTTTTTTAAAAAAACTTATTTTAAAATATATTTCTTTATTGATATATAGCCAAGGGGGAGAGCAAGAAAGAGAGAAAGGAATTTTTCTATATTTAACTTTTATCTCTTTTTCAAAAAGCAAAGCAAAAATTTCTAAGTACTTCAAATTGTTTTTAAGTGCTAAGTGTTGTTAAAATTTCAAACTACTTCAAGTGCTTCCAAGTATTTCTAGTGCTTCAAAATTTTCTAAGTATTTCTAAGTGTTTCAAATTTGTTAAGTGCATGTTTTTTCCTAAGTAAAATTTTCCTTAGTAAACAAATTTGTCTGAGCAAAAACTTTTTGAAAATTTTGGCAAATTTTTCTAAGTAAAGTTTTTGTTGGTGAAAAACTTGTCTAGAAATTTCTTAAAGATTTTGTTTTTCAAAATACACAAAGTATTTCCAAGCAAATTCTTCTAAGTGTGCAAATTCTTTTAAAACAAATTTGAACATTTTTTTTAGGGAAATGTGGCTTCAAAATTTTGCCTAAGTAAAAATTCTTTTTGCAAAGCCTTGTAAGTAAATGTTTTTTTTAACAAAATTTATGTTTGCAAAACTTTTCAAAATTAAAAACCTTGTTCGCCCATGTATGTTTTTGATATATGTTAAAGGGGGAGGAAAGGTCAAAGTTAAGTATTATAAAGGATTTCTTTTCAAATCTACATTTATTCTGTTTATAACTGTTATACTTCATTGATTGGCTGTTATACTTCATTGATTGTTACTTTCTTTTCTTATCAGTTATAAGTTTTTACTTAACTTTGAATTGTGTTGCCATAAATCAAAAAGGGGGAGATTGTTGGTGTAGGAAGCACCATATCGAATCTTGTTTTGATATTGGCATAGGATTCAAAGTTAAGTACTATTTGTGATCTAATAAAGTTGCTCAAGTGTGCAGGAAAGTCCTAGTTGATCTAGGCAATAAGTCCTGGCCACGGGCTGGGCAACTAAGTCCTGACATAAGGTTGGGCAATAAGTCCTGGTCGTGGACTGGGCACTAAGTCCTGGCCGAGGGCTGGGCACCGAAGACCTGGTTCGAGGAATTGAGTACTAACACCTGGCCGAGGGCTGGGCACCGAAGACCTGGTTTGAGGAATTGGGCACTAAGACCTAGCCAAGGGCTGGGCACCGAAGACCTGGTTCGAGGAATTGGGCACTAAGACCTGGCCGGGGGCTGGGCACCGAAGACCTGCTTGGAAGGTGGGCACTAAGACCTGGTCGCGGATTGGGCACGAAGACCTGGTGAGTAAAGCTGGGCAAAAGTCCAATCGGAGGAGCCGGTTGGCAAAAGGTAAATTCTTCTGAGAGGAGTAGGTGAGGACGCGTTCCCCGTAGAGGGATCAGTAGGCGTTGGTTCAACCTAGAGTTCCATTTGGGAGACTCGAAGTCAAAACCAAGACAGCTACGACTGTAAAACTAACTAACATTCTTGCCTTGTTTGTTGTGGAACTAACCTTGGATGCAGGGACCAAAGGAATGTGTTTCTGCAGCTCAGAACGCCCCAAAGGAGAGGGGCAGCAGCTGGGCTAGGCGCCCAGGAGGTCCCGGGCACCCAAGGTCAAAGCCACATGAGCAGTTAAGCAAGAATCGCTTCGAAAGCTTACTGGGCCAGGCGCCCTGAAGGTCCCGGGCGCCCTGGATGTCTCGGGTGCCCTGGGTCTAATCCAAATTGTGATTGAAGCAAACTCAGCCACGAAGCCAGCAGACTAAGTCAACCGAGGCGCCCCCAGTGTCCCGGGCGCCCCCGTCAGCTCCGAGACCGATTCTGGAGGGATAAGCACTTACCGTGCTGCGGATGAGATTTCTCGGATCCAAAGGCACGTGTCAGACACCCCCAGCGTCCAGGGCACCCCCAGGAGCACTATAAAAGGGGCCCGACCCCAAGGCTTCAGAAGATCAATCTTCCAACGCCTCTACGCTTTTCGTTCAAGCACTCTGCTCCGAAAAACTCCGATCTCGAGATTCTAGCGCCGACGACGACCCTCTGCATCGAAGTACAATCTACACCGGGCGTCGGTAACGAGAAGCATACTTGTTTAATTACTGCAATAATTCTGTATCAAACTTTGTAATCTTTAGCGCAAATATAGAATTGCCCGCAGTAAATGGTCAAGGACCGTGGGCCTTGGAGTAGGAGCCGACCGCGACTCCGAACCAAGTAAAAGTACTTGTGTTCTTTGTGAATTTTGTTTTAAATCCGCTGTGCATTCTCTTAGTTTTATCCGAAACGTTTTCACGATATTCACCCCACCTTTATCGTGTTTACTTGATCCAACACTGACTTTGGATTTTAAATGAAATCGTGGGTCAAACCGACACCTACTGTTCCCTTTCCTAGGGATCGCATCCTCGCCTACTCCAATCTGGAGAATTTTGCCAACCGGGACCTCTGGTTGGACTTTTGCTCGGCCTCCGAGAATCCGAATCTCAACAACGTTTAATCTCGACCTGTCTCGACTCCTATCCACGATCCCCACTTGGCAAAGTCTTCTACTCGGTCCCCCGAACCAAGTTTTCGTTGTCTGATCCCCGACCAGAACTTTTGCTTGGCCTCCGGGAATTCAGAACTCGACGACGTCCGACCTCGACCCGTCTCGACTCCTGTCTGCGATCCCCACTCGACAAAGTCTTCTGCTCGGTCCCCCAGACCAAGTCTTCGTGCTCAACCTTACAGGTCAAGACTTCATGCTCAACCCTACAAAGTCCAATTGGAGGTTCCGGGTGGCAACAGGTAAACTCTCTTGAGAGGAGTAGGTGAGGACGCATTCCCCGGTGAGGGAACAGTAGGCGTTGGTCTGACCTAGGGTTTCGGACGAAACTTGAAACTCAGGATCAAGACAGCACTGACTATGCTTTATATATGATCCATTGATATATTATTGGATATTTGGAGCTAACCTTTGTTGCAGTTAAAAAAGTTGAAGCAGCTTGACTAAGGTGTCTGAATGGGACTCAGGCGCTTGAAAGCTAGTAGTTGGAGACTGATCTAGCGCAATAGTCAGACTGACATGGCGAGTGTTGTGTGGAGGATCAATGTCAGCACTCAAGCGCCTGACCAGGATAAAGTTTGATTGCACGGCAGATAAAGCATCCGTCCGATTTGCTGCGATTAAGGCACCTGAATGGACTTTTAGGTGCCTGAATGAGTATTATAGAAAGGGATCGAGTGCAGCAATCCAGAACAACAATCAATTCACTGTGATCACTCTCTTCTCTTGTGTACTACACGACCGAAGCTCAAACAACACCAAAAACGCTGTCTGACTCGCCGAACAAAGATTTTCCCTCACACTTCAGGAGTCGGTATTGTTGTTAATTTAATATTGCACACATTGATTTGTAATATTGTAAACTTGTTGCGATTTATTAGTGACGCCTAAAGTAAATGATCAAGGATTGTGGCCCTTGCAGTAGGAGTCGATCAAGACTCCGAAGCAAGTAAAACCAACGAGTGTCAGCGATCTTGATTCATTGTGTATTTCCGCTGCTCTATCTCTCTTTCTTACGCTTACTCTCGAAGCTTCCGCTGTGTTACTTTACCACTTAGTATTAAATCCGAAGGTTCTTTTTGTGAAGCTATATTCACCCCCTCTATCGCTCTATCTCGATCCTGCAATTGGTATCAGAGCAGGGGCTACTCAATTTTGGTGAAACCGGCACTTGAGCACTTTTCGGATTTCTCATTTTCTTTCATAATTTTACTTACTTTTCGAAACTCTCTTTGGTTGCATTTCTTTTATTATTTTATCCCACACTACTAATCCAAGACAAAAGTCTTGGTACATTTTGCTATTTTTGTTTTTGAAAGTTCAAGAAATTCTCTCTACTATCTGATGGTTCCTCTTTGATTCCGGGTCGCGCATGGGAAACCTCACCATGTCCACGGATTAAAATTTTCAATCCGAATGGAGACCTGTTTCCTAAACGACTGTCTCATCGTCGTACTAATTGATTCGAGTTACTACATGACCAAACTTATTGTTCAAGCCTTGTAACTCGCCTAACCAATTAGTCGCGGAATAGACGATGAGTGGATCGCCAATTTTTGTGTTTATCATCGGGGTCCAAAACAATTTATTATCATAATTAATTATCAAATAATTAACAACAAGATAATTAATTAACAACATATGAAAACATAAGATCAAAGTAAAAGGAGCCAAAGGAGAAGTTATATCTTCCCTTTTACCTCGCGATCTTCTACTGTATGACCCTCCGTTCTTGGACGTCGTGTGGCCGACGATCTACCGAGAACCGAAGTCAGCAAAGCCACCAATCAATCCCTTCACCTTGCACTGAATATGAACCCCAACCCTAGGGTTGCCGCCGACCTCTCCAAGGAAGAAGAAGATGAAGGAGATGAAGAGAAGAGTTCATCTCCCTCACAACAACCCTAACCAACCTCCTCTTCTTCTTCCTATCATGCGGCTCCAATCTCACAAGAAAGAGAGATGCTCCTCTCACCTTCATCCACTTATGCGGCGCCGAGCACCACAAGGAAGAACCTCTCTTTCTTACCCGCCGACCACCCTCCTTCCTCCTTTGTTTCCGCATGCCACAAAGGAGGAGCACTCTCCTCCTTGTCTAGTGATCGCCGACAACAACCAAGGAAGGAGTAGGAGATGAGAAGGAGAAGGAAAACCAAATCTTCCTTCACCCTACCACCGACGTGACCTAGGAGAGAGAAGGGAGAGAGAGGAGGAGACGAGAGACTTAGGGTTGGATGATCAATTCGATGTCTTGGTCTCAAGACTCCATGGGTATATATAGGGCTACAATAGTGACCATGAGGAGGAGTTGGGTCATGGCTACCTAATGGATCAAGGCCCGATCCATTAATGAAGATCCATTCCACTAAAAGATCCACATTGATCTATCTTACCAACCCCCATATTTAAATATGAGCTCCACCTATTATGAGTACAAGTATCTCCCTATGTTTGAGATATCGAATGTCTGTTGATTAATTTAAATTACTGACAATTTAATTAATCAACATCTAACTTCTTGAGTAGTACCACTCAACCTTATCATCATGTCGGACCAAGTCCACCTGTAGAATTTAACATGATGATCCTTATGAGCTCCTCAAGGGGACATCATCAACCTGACTCACCAGGACATGATTTTCTTCTATAATCAATGACACACCATGTAAATAATATTATTTCCCAACTTACCAGGCCTATCAATTTAATAGAATAAATCTCACCCATTGGTAAATCAAAGAAATAAATATTAAGTATAAGTGCCCATTATTATATCGGGATTAAGAACATGTACTCCATAATAACTGAGGTCTGATTCAATTAAAATGTTAGTATAAATTTAATCACCTCTGTGTCGGTCCTGCTCAATACATACAAAGTGTACTAGTGTAATTCTATGGTCAAGATAAACCAACACCAAATTGCACTACAACCATCCCGATGGTTTGTCCAAATCCATCTCGGTTGTGAGCCTCTACTTATACTGTACAAGGAACTTATAACATAATCTTCTGTGTGACACCATACACCATGTTATCTACAATGTAAAGTATCAACAATATGCATATACTAATATAAACATGCAAACAGTGATCTTGTGATTCTCTTTCAAAATGTAGATGTCTATATAAAAGCAAGGCTTTTAGTGTACATCCCAACACTATCTTAATGACATTGTAAGAGAGCTATAGTACTGCTCGCCCCCTCTCTTCTCTGGGGAAGACTTCGGGTATTGGAAGAGCCGAATAGAAGTCCACCTAAAAACTCTGGTGGACATGTGGATAATCATCCAAATCGGATTCAACCTTCCGAGAGATGAGCAAGCGGTGATTCTAAGCTATGAAAAATGGGATGTCATTGCTAGAAAGAAAATCAACGATGTCTCAAAAGTGACACAAACCCTGCAATGCAGACTTACGAAGGAGGAGCTTAATCGTGTTGGTCCCTTCAACTGCGCAAAAGAACTATGGAGTAAACTCATAGAACTCCATAAAGGAACCTTCGATACTAAGGTAAGCCGTCGCGATCTCTTGTTGAATAAATTATATAACTTAAAAATGAAGGACGGAAAAATGACTTCCCAGCTACATGCCCGAATTCAGGAAATTATGAATGGACTCCACATGATCAGACACCCAATCGAGAATAGGGATCTAATCAGGTACACATTAAACTCGTTCCCTAAAAACTCGTTGTGGGCATCTATGGTTGATGCCTACAAAGATTCTAAGGACCTTTCTAAAATAAAGTTAGATGAGATATTTTCTGAATTTTAGTTACATGAGAAAATTAACGGTTCACTTGTAGAGAAAGGTGCTGCCTTGATTACAGGAAAAATCAAGAAGAAGACACCTGAACCGGAATCAGATTCTAAATCGGAATCCGAAGAGGAAGAGCTGGCAGAGATTGTGAACGTCATTCAAAAACTATTCAGAGCTCGAAAAGCCCAAAAGAAGAAGAAAATGAGACAGCCAAAGGACGATCAGGTTGAACCAAAGAACAAGGTGGACCTCACCTGTTATGGCTGTGGAAAGAAGGGGCACTTCAAATCCGAGTGTCCAAACACAAATGATAGAAAGAAGCAACGGAGGAAGAAGGCGTTGCAGGCTACCTGGGATGAGTCATCTTCAGAATCAGACGAGGATGAACCAACACACTCCAACCTCCTCGCCTTAATGACTAAAGACGAGATCGACAACAATTCCGAATCAAACGAATAAATGGAGCACGGAACAGTCTCACTGTCAAAAACAGGCCGACTTAAGGTAACTGATTTTTCCAAACCGGATCTTTACGAGCTAATTTCATACTTATCTCGTAAACTGGTTAAGTCCAATGATCGGGTCAGGTCTCTTCGAGAGGAGGTAAAACTCCTTATGGAAGAGACCAGCTCGAGTCCTTTGACTGAGCAAGTTCAGGAAGAAACCTCTACTCAAGTCCAAAGACTTGAGGAAGAGAATTTCGCCCTGAAAGCTCAAGTCAATGAACTCAGAGCAAATTTGGTACAATTTACCCTGGGTTCCAAGAATCATGATATGATTCTTGGAAAATAGAAATATGTTCTAAATCGATATGGAATTAGATTTAAAACCAATTCGTGAGTTACGTCTTGCTACTTAGTAATTAACCATCCTACCACCCGAGTCCAAGCATGGATCCCCAAACTGAGCTTGACTAATCAAGCTGGACCAAAAGAATATTAAATTCCCAAGGATCATATCTATTACTTAAACAGACCATATCGGCGATATGATCAAGGAGGAGCCAATATAAAAACTATTCATGTGGTTAGATAGTTTTTGTTTGAATACCTTTCTTGATGCTTGTTTATTTATTTATTTATTTTTCAAATTATCATGATAAGGATTATAAATGATTAGTTAAGGATTAGATCTGATTGAAACTTGCATAACCTAGTATTAGGATGGGGTGAGCTGATAGTACGTTAGGAAAGCCATCTAGGGAGTCAAGTAGGGGAAGGCGTCTCCTATTTGGTCTTCTTAGTTTGGTGGAACTAGCCGAAGCTACCTCGCTACCTCACTACATCCTCGACTAGTTAGATCAAGATTTTTGATCGAGGAATTTAAAAATACTATTTCTTTATGTGGATTTGTCTAGGAACGTTGTTGATCCAATAAGGCTAAGGCCAAAGAAGGTCCTTGTGCCTTGCCAAAACCTGAAAGCCAAATATTGAAGTCTATTTTTAAATTACTAATTCTTAAATCTGAATCTAACTCAAGGTTTAATCATATCTTATACTTGATCTAATTTTCAAGATAAAATTGAAAGCATCTCACAAAACATATAAGGATCTCTGTTTTGTCACTTAGAAATGGATGAAGTGTTTAGGATAAAATAGTAAATCTAGCCCAACCAATTGAAGCAGCTAAATCAACTTGTCACTAAGTTGGTTAGCCCAAATAAAAATAGGTTAAGATCATGAAATTGCTTATGCTTGCAAAATCAAGACGTTAATCCTATCTTTTCAAAATTTCTTTTTCAAAATTACTATCAAAATTTCATTTTCAAAATTTCTATCAAAATTTTTGTTATAAAAATTTTCAAAATTCCTTTTTCAAAATTACCATCAAATTTTTTTCCCAAAATTTCATTCAAAAATTAATGTTACAAAATTTCTATTTCAAAATTTTTGTCAAAAATTTCTCTTTCATAAAATTCTTTTTCAAAATTTCTATCAAAAATTTTTGTTATAAAATTTCTCTATCAAAAAAAAATTCTATCTGTTAGAAAATTTTCTCTTTCAAAATTTCCTTCAAACTTAAATCTTTTTCTCTGAACCAAACCAGGCACCTGAATAAGAATTCAAGGGCCCGACCGCAACACGACGCGGTCGTCACGCATTTCCGCACACCTTCTCGAGATGCGCCCCTGGTTTTGAAAAACCAAGGGCGGTACCGCTGACTAGGGCACCCTAGTCAACTTAGGCGCCTGATTATTCAGGCACCCAAATCTAGCGCCCGAATAACCATTATATAAATCTCTCCATCTGCGCGAACAGAAACCCACCAAGGCACTTGAAACTCCCTTTCTCCTCTTCTTTCCCTCATTTTCTCTATCGAATCCCTGCCGTAATAAAACAAACTCCCCTAGGGTCGTCAATTCTTATCATGCCTCAACAATAGTATAATCCAAAACCTACTTTTGTTATTGTCATTTATTTCTTTGTTCTTAATTACTATGTTTCTATTAAAATTAGTGCACGTCATATTGCCTGGGCCGAACCCACTACACTGCTTAATACAGACACCCAATTTTCTTCCTTAGATCTTCAGGCTCGTATTGAACAATCCACATATCAACCTTTAGACTGTCACTACCTTCATTGGAACTACTTTGAGACCTACTGTACTATTGTTATGGACGCTATCCACCACTATCACCTATGTAACACCCCACTAAAATTTCTTTCAATATTATCCCTAATATTGAGTATAATTGCATGAATAATAACTATATTGGTTATGATTCATGAATGATAGTTAGAGTTGTGGGAATTTTAGTGTAAGTGTTAATGGGCCTTATATGGGCTCTAAATGGTGGAAATTCCTAATGAGTCTTAAATAACACTTCATTAGTTATCCTAATGGGCCCCATGAGGATAAAAGAAATAACACATTATGTAATGAGCCTTACTTTAGATGGGCTTGCAAAAGAATATAAAAAAAATGACATGAGGTGGGTGCCAAGGATCTAACCTTGGACCTTAGAGATGTTGTAAGCCTTAAGAATGCATATGTAACCAATTCACCTAGCAAGGGAGTGCTATTAGGAGGATAAAGGAAATTGTAGATAGGTGTAATGATAAGGGAGATGAAAAGGCACCATGGAAGATGAAGAGTCACCATGGAAGGTAAAGGGGTCACCATGGAAAGTGAAGAGACATACCTCTTCATTTACTATAAGAAGATGAGGAAAGAAAAAAATGCCATATGGCATCTCCTCCCTCTTCTCATTGCCGAAAATACCAAGGTCCTCACTCCATCAAAAAAAAAATTCTCTCCAAGAAGATCTAGTGAAGGCTTTGTGTTGTGAAGTAAAGGAAGAGCCAAGGAGCAAGAAGTTCTTTCTTTCTCCACCTAGGTGATATATATTGTTTGGAAATCTTTAGCACAAGTGTAAGACTCCCCTCACCTGCAACATAATAGCTTATATATGTTTTTGTTCATGTTCTTGTATGTTCTTGCGATGTGATGCTAAAATCGTGAAGTTTTCCCCTATGAGCAAGTTTCGGCCAGCATGAGTTTTAAGGGCCTAGGTTTGTGTTTGATGCTATCTAATGACTCTAATATTTTCATGATGTTAAGTTATGAGTTATGATGAAAAAAAATAGAGCAAAAGACCCTTAAAAGTTTCGGCCAAGGCTCCCATGAAGCCATAGACCTTTTTGGTCATAAGAAGATGTTTGAGTTCTTTTTGACTAGCTAATGATTTTTAATTCATTATTAATGTTTGTTTGAGGGTTTTATATATAATTTTAGGCCATGTTTCCCCTCTAAACATGTTCGGTCAATACCCTAAATAAGGGCAAAAAAAAAGAGAGTTAAAGATGCCATGTTACTTGCTAATGCTTCCTAGTGTTAGAATATGTATTATATGCATGTTGTATGAATCAATTTCTCTTATTTTTGTCATTTTCATGTTGATATGAACTTTAGAAATTTCTGATCAGTTTCTTAAATTGGGTTTTAGGATGGGTTAAGGTCACTACCTCACTTGATAATGTTCCTTTGTAGTAGGATATTCAATGTATGCATGTTGTATGAGTTGTGTGATGTTGTGTTATGTTTTTATGCCATGATAACCCTATTTAAATGTTTTGACCAGTAGAGTATATGTTGAATTAAAGGTATCCATGTTTCATTATACCATGATAGATGAAAAAAAAGGAACAAGTTCCCTAGGTGTATCTCTTGTAATAGGATATTCAATGTATGCATGTTGTATGAGTTGTGTGATGTTGTGTTGTGTTTTTATGCCATGATAACCCTATCTAAATGTTTTGACCAGTAGAGTATATGTTGAATTATGGTTGAATTAAAGGTATCCATGTTTCATTATGCCATGATAGATGAAAAAAATATGGAACAAGTTCCCTAGGTGTATCTCTTGTAATAGGATATTCAATGTATGCATGTTGTATGAGTTGTGTGATGTTGTGTTGTGTTTTTATGCCATGATAACCCTATCTAAATGTTTTGACCAGTAGAGTATATGTTGAATTATGGTTGAATTAAAGGTATCCATGTTTCATTATGCGATGATAGATGAAAAAAAATGGAACAAGTTCCCTAGGTGTATTTCTTGTAATAGGATATTCAATGTAAGCATGTTGTATGAATTTCAACCCTAACTTTGTGTGCTATGCATAATGATCTTGTATGCTTATATTATGTGCCATGTTTTAGTAGGTTTATTTATGGATGTTTTAAACCATATGCCATGAACATATGTATTGTGATATGTATATTATGATTATGTAGACCTATGCATGTTTTATGTTGAATGTCATGAACCTATGTAGTATGTATCATGTTCATATGGATCCTACTCATGCATGCTTTATGATAGATACCATGATCATGTATGCTATGTGCTATGTACCATGTATGTAGAAACGTATCTATGCATGCTTACCTTATGTACCATGACCATGCAAGCTTCATGAACTAAGATGTGTTATGCCTTAGGGCCTAAGTATGTATGTATGCCATGCCTTATGAATGAAGTGTTGGGACCAGGTGCATGCCGACGCGGACACTTATTGTAATTGTTACATAATTACATGCAGCGGAAACAAAAGCATGAATAATTTCCTAAATTATTCTAACACATATCCTAAGCATGCAATGTGTTCACATAATCGTAATATAAAATTTTTGCAGAAAAGGAAATTACTCTACGAATTACCTCGCGTAACTTGGAAGAAGGGACGAGATCCAACCGTTAGCGTCCCTCGGAAGCTCCGCCTCTATTCGTGTCCACGCCGAGTATCGTCGGGATGACTTCGCTAAGCCACGAGTTTCGTGTTCACGAGAACTACTAGATTCTCCGTGAACACGACGAAAACCGAAAGAGTAATCACATCGAAAGACTCACCACCAAGGTTGGCCGGATTCACAATTCCGGCGAGAAGGAGGAAGATGACTTGTGCCCAATCCCAAGGTGATGATGGCCGAAGAGGAAGATCGTCCGAAGGAAGAACTTCGTCGCCTTGGTGCTTCTCCTTATGCTCACGGCAAGAAGAGGGAGGGGATGCCTATGGCCGGCCAAGAGAGAGGGAGTGAAGAAGAGGAGAGAGCCCAAGCAATTCTTGGATGGATCATCTTCCAAGGCACCCCTTGGGTCCTTTATATATGGAGAGATTTTTTAATTCCCATGCAAACCTCTCCTTGATTATGGAATAATTTCTCAATCAATCCATAATCAAGGCTCTCATGATCAAGCCTTCTCTCCTTGATTATGGAATAATTTCTCAATCAATCCATAATCAAGGCTCTCTTTCTTTTGGTATGATTATATAAAATTTATAAAACAAACCAACCATTGGTTCATTATATAAAAATTTATTAAACAAACCAACTCATGGTTCATTATATAAAAATTTATATATATAAAATTTATATAACCTTTTATAAAATAAACCAACCTTTGGTCTATTTTATAAAATAAACCAAAATAGCCTTATCCACTTGTGGTGGACAAAATTTATACAAAAGAGAATTCATCTCAAGTGGTCGGCTAAGTTTTCATCCAAACCATAGGTCCATGGTTCTAAACCCAGCAATGGATTAAATTTTGTCATCTTTGATTTATTATAAATTTTTATAAAACAAACCAACTCTTTGGTTTATTTTAATTCATGATAAAATAATCCCATGGATTATTTTAAGCTTATAATAAACCATACCACCTTGGATCAAATCCCTTAATGAATTAAACTTATTTAATTCACCCATTAAGTCTTTAAAAGACTTAGCCATTCTATGCTTCTGATGCGTCTGAAATAAATTCAGTTTTGACTATTGTTTGGACTTACCAAAAATAGTCTATCTCGATTGGAGAATCCAATTCTCAACTCGTTTTAAATCCTTCGAATTACTCGTTATGCGTGTGACCAAATAGGCTTTCAATTTATGTTGGCCATCCATAATTAACTAATTAATTATAGAATGATCATGAGTGACACCTAGTAGTACATCATAATCCCCAATTAATTGAAAGATCAACGGTTGACCTCAGAAATGATTTTGAAACCCTTCAGCAACTATAATGAATCGTGCCCCATTCCCTTCACCATCTTATACCCACTTGGTTCAGGACATGGTCTATGTGTGTCAGTCCCCACTAGGCTGACTACGTCACATCTAGCCCAAGTAACGTTTCCTCGTCCTATGGATTCTAATTACTCTCATGTATTTAAGAGATTCATACTTTGAACATGTCATGCTCTGGCCAGAGGCTTCGAGTAACAATCCGACAATAGGCCTCGGGTATACATCTCCTTGCAAGGAGTGGTGAATCCTTTGTAGGCTGTTCAAACATCTTCGGGCACTTCGGCTTATACCCAATCATCCTGGGTCCACACTGTTGGGAACGAGATGGCTAGAGAGGGGGGGGGGTGAATATAGCCAATCACTTCTCAAATTTCTGCACTTGAAGTTATTAATAGCACAGCGGAAGTATGAAAACAAAACTTGCAGAAACTTAAACCAAAACCTAACTAGCAAGATTAGCAAGATCGCTAACAAGGAGATTTTACAAGGTTCGGGGATAACTTGCCCCTACTCCTTGGCGTGCCCTTAAGGTGGGCGATCCCTTGATCGTCGCCAGATCAAGCCCCGGTAATCACCGGATATGAAGCAACCTCCTTCTCGGTGGAGAAACCTCTCCACAGTATGTTTCAAGTAAGGATATAGTTTAAGCACAAAGAAACAACAAGAAGGATCTTACTCAAACACTTAGCAAGGACAAAAACACAGCAAGCTTCCCTGAGCTCCACCCAGTGGCGATCTCACGCAAGAACCCTTCTCCGTGTCTTCCCACTGTCGGACTCCAAGCCTCTTGTCTTCTCCTTCAAGCGCTCAAGTATGATGATTGACTCTCAATAGCTTGCTCAGAATGATTGAAGAACTCAAGAACAGCAAGCTTGATGTGGAGCAAAACGCAGGAACTCAAGAGCACAAGATTCAGAACTTTTGAACACAACTTCTCTCGTTCCTTTTTGTTTCTCCGCCAAGTGACAGATGATCTCATCTCTAGCAGCCTACAGCTACCTCACTGCCAACGCGCCAGCTACACTGAACCCTAACTGAACTTTCTGAGCTCCCTCAGCCAAGCCTCAGTCAGCAGCTTCAGTCCTGCATCCAACCGTTGCAACCTGTGTGGAGAAAAGGACAAACCTGCTCCAAGGAAAGCTCTCTTTGACTTCTCCTTGAGTGTTTGAATCCTCCCCTGTCACCTGAAACTTAATCAGAGCATTAGAGCAGCAGATCAAACAGCATATCAAATATCAGAAGCAAACATCAGCAAATCGGATACGATCAGACGCTCTGACCACGTCTAACAGTGAAATTTGAATTAAAGTGATCGGTCACCGGACCGATCCAGAGTGTGTGGATAGGTCACCAGACCGATCCACTGCTTCGCTGGGATTCCCAGCTCTCGCAGCTATACACGCCTGATCGGTCACCAGACCGATCAGGGTGAAGCCTGATCGTTCACCAGACTGATCAGAATGAATCCTGATCGGTCACCCAGACCGATCAGGTCAGATGAACAGTGATTTTTTTAATCAGATCCAAGATCCCTGATCGGTCACCGGACCGATCCAGGACTTTGATCAGCAAGGGAACTCACTCACCGTTTGCTCCCTGATCGGTCACCAGACCGATCAGGAGCAAGACAGCAAGGAAGCAGCCTGCTCCCTGATCGGTCACCGGTCCGATCAGGAGCAACACAGTAGGTTCCCAACCTCACTGTGTGCTCCCTGATTGATCGCCCAACCGATCAGTCATCGCTGGATCGGTCACCAGACCGATCCACGAAGGAACAGCGTGCCAAAATCCCTGATCGATCACCAGACCGATCCAGGGACTCAAACTCAGCCCTCCAAGCTATGTTTCCATCCACCTTAGCCCTCCAAGCCAAGGATTTTCCATCTAACTCTCCAAGTTGGGAATTTGCACCTAACCCTCCAAGTTAGGACTTTTCACCTAGCCCTCTAAGCTAGGACTTTTCACCTAGCCCTCCAAGCTAGGACTTTTCACCCAACCCTTCCGAGTTAGAACATCATCCAACCTAGCCCTCCAAGCTAGGCACCTGACCCTCCAAGCCAGGACTTTTTCACCTAATTATCCAGGATGAGAATTTGCACCTAACCCTCCAAGTTAGGACTTTTCACCTAGCCCTCCAAGCTAGGACTTTTCACCCAACCTTTCCGAATTAGGACTTTTCCAACACCTAGCCTCCCAGACTAGGACTTTTCCAAACACCTAGCCTCCCAGACTAGGATTTTCAACACCTAACCCTCCAGGTTAGGATTTTCCATCACCTAGCCCTCCAGACTAGGATTTTTCATACCATGCCTAATCCCCGATCAGGACTTAATCATAATCAACATGATCATCACACCTAACCTCCCAGGTTAGGATTTTTCATATCATGCCTAATCCTCGATCAGGACTTAATCATAATTATCATAATCATCCTCCTAAACTAAAATCGTTGTCAACACCAAAACAACAATCAGGGCCAGACTGCATCAACAATCTCCCCCTTTTTGTTGTTTGACAACCCGATTTTAAGTTTAGGGATTCTCAATCAATATTCCAACTTTAGAATCATAGGGGAATCCAGATCCTCCCCCTACAACATGATCATGCTAAACTTAAACCAATCCATACTCTCCCCTTGTCGACACCGAA
>JAGFNQ010003766.1:0-161501 GCA_024364735.1 Boesenbergia rotunda
CATTGGGTTCTATTTTTTGTTGCTTATTCTTTTGTATACGGGTACTGCCATTTTTCTTGTTTGTTTTGTGACAGGACTGCCAGTTCAGAATGTTTCCATCTACTTACCAGCAGCCGTGTCAACAATTCCAACAAAATCAGCAACCAAATCAAAATTTCCAATATTCCTGTGAAAATTTTCAACAACCAAACCAGTTTTTTCAACCTAATTGTCAGCCAAGTCAGCCCTTCCAATTTCAGCAGCCAAGTCAATCAAATTTTCAACAGTTTCAGCATGGGCAGCCACCATTTCAGAATTTTGATCAACAAAGTCAGCAATTTCAGCTACCATGGCAACAGTTTCAGCCACCATTACAACAATTCGAGCAACCACAGCAATTCCAACCATTTCAGCCGGATTTTCAGCCAATTCAACCAATTTTCCAGCAAAATCAGATTGGGCAGCCATTATTCCAGAATTTTCAGCCCCCTTATCAACAAGATCAATCACTTTTTCAAGGATTTCAGCATTTTAACCAAAATTTCCAGCCCATGCAACTTCAGTGTTCACCACCACAAATTCAACCTCAGATACAAGAATTCCAGGGCTACAATTTTTAGCAATTTCCACCAAGTGGTGAACCAACTTTTCAGCAGTTTAATCAGCCTGTTCAACCCCCACAGTCTCAATTTCTACAAATGTGTCAACAAGAGCTTCAAAACATCGAAAGGCAAATGAAACAAGTGGCTAATGATTTGAATCAGATAAAAGCCCAAAGAGCAGAACAATTAGCTTCTCAAGCTATTTTTAATTCTGAGAGCCCCGGAGTTGGATTTATATCAGTTCAAGGTGACCCTAGTGCATGGCAGAGTCCTTCTTCAATTAATCCTGCAAATTTAGTAGAAGAAGAAGAAGAAGAATACATTAAAATCTGGGCACCTACAGCATGCATCCCTCCGGAGACTCCTATTCAAAATCCAATTTCAAATGTTTCAGCTCAAGAAGAAGAAACTGAAGCTCCACATGACCATTCTAGATTTTTATTTTCTGATGATAGTATTATTGATGGTCCTAATTTTTCTAATGTTGTTGTTGCTGATATTACAGAGGAAACTTGCATAGAGGATGATTCCACAGGTGTAGGGGACTGCACTAAGCCCCAGGGACCACCACAAGATTCAGAAGATGAACCAGAAAGTGTAGGGACTTGCATGGTGGAAGCAAGCACCCAAGGATCACCGGCTTTAGTTGAGTGTCCACCAGAGCCTGAGGCTGAAGAGGAGCTTGAACATGACCAGGAGGAGACCACAGATACATCTACTCTTGTAGAACCTCCAGGTATTCTCCAGCACGCTCAGGTAAGTATTTCTCCTCTTTGTTCAGAAAAATTCAAAAAGGTACCTAGTGCTCACTTTATTGATTCTGATGAATTTATTGATATACCTTGTGTAGAAATTGTTTGTGAAAATCCAATAGAGGTACCAAATATTGATTTCCTCAGTCATCATGCATTACTTGATACATCTATTGTTGATATGGATAGCGAAATAATTTTAGAGGCACCCATAATTGATGTTGTTTTTTATGATGAATCACTTAATACATCTTTTGTGGATATGAATAGTGAAAATTTTTTAGAAGTGCCTGAAATTGATGTTATTTATTTTGATGAATCTCTTGCTATATCTTATGCTGAGGTTGAATGTGAAAAACTTATGGAGATATCTGATATTGATTTCATTAGCTGTGACACATTGCATGATACACTCTTGATTGAAAATAATTGTGAAATTTCTATTGATATGCCAGAACTTGATTTCTTTATTTGTGATGAGCCTCTGGATGCAAATTTTGTAGAACATGATTTTGAAAATTTCATTGAGATACCAGAATTTGATTTCATTGGACATGATGCAGTTTTGGATTCATTTAATGCAGAGACTGAACTTATATCATTTCTTTCTGACCCTGAACGCTTGAGAGAGGTATTACATTGTTTTGCAGGGTCCAGAAGACTTCAGGAGTGGGTACTCCAATTGAACAGACTTCAACCCCCTGGAAGGACTTCTGAAAAGCATCAAGAAGGAGGAGAAGATCTTACTCTAATCCATTGCCCTCCATTCCTTCAATGGCTATTGAACCTGAATCGCCTTAGGCCACCTGAACATAATTTTGTAAAGTTCAAGTGTGGGGGAGCCCGAATTCACTCAGCTACCCATGTTCCTCCACTACCACGATGGAGGCTACTTTTGGATCGACTCCGTCCACCAGAATAAAAGGGAGTTTGATTTTTCTTGTATTTTCTTTTATTTCATTTTCATTTTCATGCTTCCTAGAATTAGAATTTTCCTTTGAACTGAGTCTTTGTAAATAAATGCATGTTATTTCTTTTGTCACTTTTTCTTGCATGAGTAGAAATAAAAATATCCCTCTAGGTTATCTCCATAGCATTTTAGAGTCTTTTGAAAATAAATTAAATTTGGTTGTTAAAACTTAGGGTTTGAGCTAATGGATGAAATCTTGGATGCTTGAGTACTATTTAGTTTTGGATTCTTAATTGAGGACTTGGGATGAATTATTTTGACCTAGTGAGAATTAGCCTTACTTTTGTGATACACATATGTCATTGAGCTCTAGAACTTGCTTAGGTTCTTTCAAAACCATATTTCAATGATTGGATCACATCTATAGAAGCTAATCCATTTGTTTTCTTTCCACATCAAATTCTAGCAATAATCATGTTTATTCTCTTTTTCTTTACTTATCTCCTACACTTACCAATTTTTTTTTTCTATGGACTTTTTTGCTTGGAATGTTTCTAATGCTATTTTGCCCGAGACGGACAAAGATTTAAGTGTGGGGGAGTGACTATTGTTTTGGAAAGATTGGGTATCAATGAGGCATCTCATATCAAGAAAAATTTTTTTTTACAAACATGTGCCAAGTTCAATTCGGTGGATGAAGAAGAATTTGTGTACCAAGGTCTAGTGGCACGCAACCATCCAATTGAAGCCAAGTTCCGGAAGAAGTCAAGAAATAAATTGGAGATCTAAGAAATGTTGTGCCAAGATGAATTGAATTCGGCTGAAAGAAAAAAAAACAAAAAAAAAAACACAACAAACAACAAATCTGGCCATTGAAGGAATATACTTTTTTGGATAGCATGTTTTGGTCGGAATGCTTGGATTTGCAGCTGCTCTTTGCTTAGAAATCAACCACATCTTGCTAATTGTTTGTGGAGCTGGACAGATCTGAAAACAATAGAAAAACATATGTGCCAAGTATAAATGCAGAAATCTGGGCAGAAATTGGTGCATTGCAGGAAATCTGTGCTATTGCTGATGCTGGAATCCGATCTACTGATATGGAATGGAATGGAATGAATTTGTAGCTGAAATCTGTATCAGATTGTGTCAAACAGAAATTGCAGATCAGGAAGTTAGCTAGCCTGATGACAGAAAAAAAAAATCTGTGCAGTGGTGAGGCTAGAATCCAGCTGATTGAAATCATCAAAAGCTGAATTGAATTGAAAGTAAACCACTCGACAGCTATTAGAGGTTATGGAGAGCAAGAACATTGAGATCGTGAGTTGGAATTGCAACAGAAAAGAGAAATCAGGAAAGATGAAATGCAGTGTAGTAATTCGGCTGAAATTCCACCTGCTGATCAGAATTTTTGACATCTGATTTCTGACTTTACAAGAATGAAGAATTACAAGCTGGAAAATCTGAAACTAAGCAAATCTGTGTCATTGCAAAGAAACAAATCTGAGACAAGTGAAGAGAAAAGCAGTTTGTGTTAACTTGGAATTGAGAATTGGGTTTCCAAGGCTTGGAATCAAGGAATGAAGTATTCTGCTGTTCTTGAAGCTCACGGCAGCTCATGCAAATTGAAGATTTGTTCCACATTCATTCTGATTACAGTAGAGAAAAGAAAGAAAGAAAAATTTTAGAGAACAAAACAAAGAGCAAAGTTGGCACACAAAAGGCAATTTGGCACATTAGACCAAGGAAGGGTTTCTTCATCCAAATCAAAGGAATTTATTCAAGTTTCGCTTCACCACACTTTTGATATCATTCGAGGATGGTCAAGAGGGGCAAAGCACATTGGAAACATCTTTGAGCAACCAAGTCCCCCACTTTATCAAATTTTCCATTTTCTTAGCTTTTATTCCATTTCTCACCATTTTCCATGTTTTCACTTGGTTTTGTAGATGTTGATCCTTTTCATGATTAATGGTGGAGAGTAAATAATAAGCAAGCCTATGGTAGTGCAAGAAACATGTGTGTAAGAGTGAGCTCCACTTCCATCACCAAATTAGAACTTAAGAGAGAGCCACCAAAACTTCCCATGAAAGGCTAGTGATTTAAATTCATCTCAATGACTCATGATGGACGAAAAGGCTAAGTTGTTGATTTAAGGACAAGATACTAATCCATAGAGCTTAGATTTATGAGAATTGACAACCTTAGGTAATTTCTTTTCATTTGTTTCTAATTATGCTTAAGAGAGCCTAAGGGATACTTATTTAGTTGTTTCGCGAGACGCTCAAGGTTAAGTGTGGGGGAGTTGATAAGCACCATTTTATTGATTATTTTAATTGCTAAAATCCATGTTTGACCCATGTTTTTATTGCTTAATTATGATTTTACCCTAGGTTTTGGAACTTTATCTTATTTTGGACTTAATTGCAAAATTACACAATTTTTGGATTATTTGGCCACTAATTTTCTGATATATTTTTGTAGGCAAGAAAGGATCCTGGACCTAGGGCATATTGGGTCAAACTTGAGTCGGAAGTGAACCGGATCGAATTATCAAGCCTACGATTAATCCGGGCCGTCTGATTCAAGAGCGGCTAGATCTGAGCCATCCGGGACGATCTGAAGCAATCCGAGCTAGGGTTAGGGTTGATCAAGCTCTATGATCAAGATCTGAAGGTTTCATCCCAATCAGAGCTAAATCAACCGTTGGATCAAGCAAGGAGGGCTCTAGAGCGTCCATTCACAGATAGAGTTGATCTGGACCATCCGTTGCATATCTTGAGGATCCGAGCTACCACAAGGCAGATCCTGACCCCAGATCATCATCTTAAAAGATTGGCTCAAATCAGAGCAAGATCAGCCATTGGATCTCCTCCGATCAATCTGAGCCGTCCATTGGTTATTACTTAAGGAAAAATCCCAGCCTTCTTCTCGTTGTCGTGTCTCCGCCGCTACAGGTTCTTCTTCAGTTCTTCACTATTTCTTAGCTAGATTTCTTCATCAAGGAGGCGCGATCCCTCAATTCATCATCAAAGCAAGGGTTAGGTTAGTGAAGAGAATCTCAGTGAGGTATCAGAGTTGATTTTTGCTCAATAGCAAAGTTGCGCGAGGTCTCGGCAGTTTGCTGTCCGATTTCAGCGAGCTCAGCTATGATCCACTTCCATTGCATCCGAGCTGACCAGAGGGGTTCCCTGGAAGGTCTCGGTCACTTCCAAATCCAAATCGCAAGCCACCACAGCGAGTTTGAAGAATTCGGAGCGAAAATTCAGTTTGAGTAAGAATTGATCCGATTCGGTAGCAGAGACGTATCTTCACTGATTTGTTGAGCTTGCGGGTCCGAGGTTCTCCCTTGATTGACGACCAAGGAGCTCTTGAGTTGAAGAATGGTTGAGGAGTAGCTTAGATAGTTTAATTTCGTTTGTTTAGCAGTAATTTCCATTACTGTTGTAGTTTAGTTACTGTTGTGATTTCAGATTGCTTAGTTTCGTTTGCTTGATTGTTTCTGTTTAAATTAGTTTCGATTCTGCAAGTTAAGTAGATTTATTTGTTTGTTAGTGATCAATTGAAGTTAATTTCAGTTTATTTCATAGTGTAATTGCTGCGTGCCATATCTTTTCATGCGTATCAGCCATATTCTGAATTTTCAGATTGGATTCTGATTTTTATATCTTCCTTCAAATCCGATTCTTGTTTAGCTCATTCCCTGCAATTGAAGACAACATTTAGTTACTAATTCAATTGATTTGAGTTGTTTAGCAAGTTAGATTTATTTCTGCGGTTAAGTATGGCTTGTTTTGCATTGATTCTGTTTCTGAAATTTGATTTCTGATAACTCGATTCCCATATCTGCTGCTGAATTTCTGCTTCCAAAAGCTGCACATGAGTTCATTTCTGTAGTTATCATCCTTGGTCTGAATTTCTGAAGCCATTTCATTTCTGCATGTTAGCTTAATTCAGCAGCACATCAGTTCGGTATTTGTAGCTGCAATCTGAATTCGGGTTCTGCAGTTTTTGTGTCTCATGTTTTACTGTGATTCATCTGGGCGTATCAGTTGGGATTGGGATTTTTGTTTCACCTTCATTTGTTTATGCATTCAATTGGTACTGAATTCTGCAGTAGATTTATTGTTTCGAATTCATTTGCTGTACACTAGATTAGAGCTCTGCAGTTAGTATCACTTTAGGCAGCAGTTTCCTTTTCTGCAGGATAATTCATTGCATTTCTGCCAATTGTATCAGGTTCAGGATAGGCATTGTTTGGGACCAAGTCGAATGCAGTTTTTAGAGAGCTATTGTGTTTGAAATTAGTTTCTGAACTTCTTTGCATTTGTTGCTTCTTGATTTTGTAGTTAGCTGGTGGTGTATTTGTATGAGTTGATTGCTGAATTTTATGGATGGCATTTGATTTAATCTTGCTTGCTGCTGAAAATTTCATGCACTGTTTTTATTCATTTGCCTAGCAATTTGTTTTGCCAATTAGTATCAGAATTGGGTTCCAAACTTGGTTAAGTTCTCTTGGTTGATTCGGTCTCCCATTGATTGAGCTATCAATTGCATTTACTTTGGCTAGTTCATGAGTTTAGTTTTCTTCTTCTCCATTGATATTTCATTTTCGAATTGAACCCAAACCCAAATCTTTATTTGAAACCCACAAACACAAACGACGCCTAAATACAAGCGCGAATCAAACAACGTCAACTAGCCCCGAGAAAAATACGACCTGTGGCCCCTATATTACATTTTCATACTTTTGATTGTAAAAAGGGTTTCCAGCATTCATTTATAAATTCTTTCACATTTAAAATCTGATAGTCCCACAATTCGTGACAATTTAATCTAGTATATTCGGGGCTATCAGGGCTCCACAAGAAAGGGACGCCTCCCCTTTGTCGGGTGTGCCTATCACTATCCCCGTGTCCCGAAAGACCCGGCCCGAGCGACGATCTCACCAGGATCGCCCCTTAAAGCGGTTGAAGAAGGGCTCGCGCCCAACTATCGCTGGAGATGCAACTTCTTCCGTACCAGTGGTCGGGGTCGAACTCCCCTCCTCTGTTGTTGCTGTGTCCTCTCCTATTGCGAGTGCCGGAGTTCGTGCGACTGACCTTCCTCACGGCAAGGAGGTGCCGGCGGAACCGCCCCGGTCCCATCGGAAGGCTCCCTTGATCGCGAAGAAGGCTATCGACAGTGCCCAATCCATCCGCATCAAGGGAGTAGCCACAGGGGTATTACCGAGCGCTTCCAGTTCGGAGGAAGACGTTCCCCACCCTCGGGATGTCCCTGTCCCCTCGGCTCCCCCTACTATAGGGGCTCTTGACCCGCTTTGGCAAGCAACCGGATCAGGTTAATAGCTGGGCATGTTGCACCAATCTCTACTGGCGGTAAATACCTCGTTCATGCTCCTCGATTTTTCTTATCCTCCTGTCACCGTCTATCTTTATTCACCTCCCCAGGTTGCTTCAAACTGCGTGGCTACGAGTCGCTTACTGCACTCCGGAGGAGTTACCGAGAGCCTCTTGCGGCAGGTAGCGGAGGCGGAGGCAAAAACGAGTCGGGCTCGCGAGGCCGGCCTCCTGCAGCTAGAGGTCAGTTAGGTCCTCTGGGAGAAAGCCGATCACTACCTGTCCTCCCTGATATCGGCCGAGGATACCCTGCACGGGTACAAGCTTCGGGAACGCCTGAGATCAGAGAGGGAGAAGGCTCTAGAAGAGGACCTACAAAAACTATCGCAGGAGCGAGAGCAACTCCAGGCCCGCAATAAGGAGTTGTTCAACAAAGTTACCCTCTTGGAGTCGGCTAAGAAGAGCCTGGAGGACCGGAGTGTCGAACTACTCCGAGAGGTGGAGGCACTCAAAATGGCCAAAGCTGATGCTGAATCCCAGGTCCATCAACAGCTAAAGGACTATGTATCTCCAGGATCTCCTATAGAGGCAGCTTACAAAGCCAAATTTTTGGGATCGGATGAATATGCCGATTTGGTAGCCGCACAAGCCTTTAAGACTCTTAAACAGGGCTTTTATGGCACTATCAAGCAATTGGAGAGAGATCAGTTACTGAACCCGGGCTCCAATTTGAGCACAATAACGATTCAGCGCGTCTGGGACGACCTTTCCCCAGATGAACAGGCTTTATAAGGCGCCCCAGTACTGCGTGCTTGGACTCCTCCCTCCCTTGACTACTGTAGCTTTATTATTATTATTATTATTATTATTATTATTATTATTATTATTATTATTATTATTATTATTATTATTATATAATTCTCTGATTCTATGGCAAATGTTTACTTGATTTATCCTCAAACTCCTTGTTTTGAGCCCGATTCCGCTTTCACGTTCCGCCCTATGTAGACATCCTACACGCCGAGAGGCTGTAGAGTTTTAATCAGCTCTTGGTCGGGCGTGTACAGCTCCGAGGCCAAGCCTACACGCCGAGAGGCTGTAGGGTTTTTAATCAGCTCTTGGTCGGACGTGTACAGCTCCGAGGCCAAGCCTACACGCCTAGAGGCTGTAGGGTTTTAATCAGCTCTTGGCCGGGCGTGTACAGCTCCGAGGCCAAGCCTACACACCGAGAGGCTGTAGGGTTTTAATCAGCTCTTGGCCGGGCGTGTACAGCTCCGAGGCCAAGCCTACACACCGAGAGGTTGTAGGGTTTTAATCAGCTCTTGGCCGAGCATGTACAGCTCCGAGGCCAAGCCTACACGCCGAGAGGTTGTAGAGTTTTAATCAGCTCTTGGCAGAGCGTGTACAGCTCAGAGGCCAAGCCTGTGCCGCCGAGAGGCTGTAGGGTTTTAATCAGCTCTTGGTCGAGCGTGTACAGTGTTGATGCAGTCTGGCCCGATTGTTGTTTTGGTGTTGATACCGATTTAAGTTTGGTTGAGTGAATTCAGACTAAGTCCTGGTCGGGGACTGGGCACAAAACCCTAGTGAGTGAAGCTAGGTTGATTGAAATCCCGGTGAGTGAAGTCGGGTCCTGGTGAGTGAAGCCAGGTGACGAAAATCTCGGTGAGTGAAGTCGGGTCCTGGTGAGTGAAGCCAGGTCCTGGTGAGTGAAGCCAGGTGACTGCAATCCCGGTGACTGAAATCCCGGTGAGTGAAGCCTGGTCCCGGTGAGTGAAGCCGGGTGACCGAAACCCTGGTGAGTGAAGCCAGGTCCTAGCAAGTGAAGCTAGGTTGAATGAAATCCCGGTGAGTGAAGCCGGGTCCCGGTGAGTGAAGCCGGGTGACCGAAACCCTGGTGAGTGAAGCCAGGTCCTAGCAAGTGAAGCTAGGTTGAATGAAATCCCGGTGAGTGAAGCCGGGTCCTGGTGAGTGAAGCCGGGTGACTGAAACCCTGGTGAGTGAAGTCAGGTCCTAGCGAGTGAAGCTAGGTTGAATGAAGTCCCGGTGAGTGAAGCTGGGCACGGAGTCTTGGTCCGGGGGACTGAGCACGAGTCAGAGAAGGCTAGGGAGCCCGTTCTCTTGACTTAGGGTTGAATTGGTTAAGGCTGGATCGGTCTGGAGACCAATCAGGGAGTTGGCACGAACTCCCTGTTGTGGATCGGTCTGGTGACCGATCCAGAGAAGTCTGATCGGTCTGGTGACCGATCAGGGAGAGAACAGAAAGGTTTCTGCTTGGCCTCTGATCATTCTGGTGAACGATCAGAGAGAGATCAGTAGGTTTCTATGAGGCTTCTGTGAGAAACTCGGATCGGACGCTTGACCGATCAAAGTGTCATGACACTGCTCATCCTGACCGATCAGGAAGGCTCCTGATCGGTCAGGGAGTGTCCTGATCGGTCACTAGACCGATCAGGGCACAACCTGATTGGTCAGGTGACCGATCAGGGTTTTGGCCTGCGGAAGCTGGGGAAAGCCCAGCAAGTGTTGGATCGGTTCGGTGACCGATCCACATCTGTGATCAATAGTCTGGGATCCCTATGGACCGATCAGGTTGGAGCCTGATCGTTCAGGGCTTTCCCTGATCGATCTGGTGATCGATCAAGGTCATCACTGATCAGTCCGGTGACCGATCAGTGCCTGAACTTTAATTTGAAATCGCTGTCAGACGCTCTGATCGCGTCTGTTTTCTCTGTATTTTTTCTGATACACTGCCAATTTCTTTGTGATACGCTTTGCTAAGTATCTGCTAAGTGTGCAGGTGATACAGGGAGGATTCAAACGATGGAGGAGGGTCAACTGGAGACTTTTCTTCTCGTCAGTGTCGTTGTTTTCTGTTTCTAGGTCTCAACGGATTCTAGCGCGGCTGGCGACTGACGGAGGCTCAGTTGAAGAGGTCTTCAGTGGACTGAGTGCTCAAGAAGTCAGGGGGTCAGGCTGTGGCTCAGTGGATGCTATTGGAGCCTGGTGATGAGAGTTGGAGCTTAAGAGGAATCTGGAAGCAGAGGAGCGGAACAAGGAGAACAGACAGAAAACTTGAGGAGTTTGGCTGGGCTGTGTTTGTGCTCTCTGTTGCTTCGTGCTTAAGTGTTCTTGCTACATACTTGTGAGGAATTCCTTCGAGTGTCTCGTGAGCTTAACTTGTATCTTCTTGAGACCGCTTGTGGAGAGGTTTCTCCACCGAGAAGGAGACGCTATTACATCCGGGTTCACCGGGGCTTGATTTGCCGATGATCAAGGGATCACCCACCTCACGGGCACGCCAAGGAGTACGGGCAAGTTATCCCCGAACCTTGTACGTCCTCGTGTTAGCGCCGATTTGGTTTGATTTCGTTTCTGCTCTTCTGTTTGGTTTGTATTGCTTCCGCTCCTGCTAACTCTTAAGTGCAGAAAAGTTCAAAGGCGCTTATTTTTGTGTTTGGCTACATTCACCCCCCCCCCCTCTATAGCCATCCAAGCACGAACATACAGCTCCGAGGCCAAGCCTACACGCCGAGATGCTGTAAGATTTTAATCAGCTCTTTGCCGGGCGTGTACAGCTCCGAGGCCAAGCCTACGTGCCGAGAGGCTGTAGGGTTTTAATCAGCTCTTAGTCGGGCGTGTACAGCTCCGAGGCCAAGCCTACACGCCAAGAGGCTGTAGGGTTTTAATCAGCTCTTGGCCGGGCGTGTACAGCTCCGAGGCCAAGCCTACACGCCGAGAGGCTGTAGGGTTTTAACGGAGCCTTAACATTTCCCGAATGACACGTGACGCCTCTCTTTTATTAATGATACTGCAAGACAGTGGAACGTTGAAAACGTATAATGACAAAAGTGCATCACACGACACCTCATAAAGTACAGTAGGGGCGAAGATGCCTCGCGTGTCAGGGCCTCTCCAGTCTTCTGCCTTTGTGATCTTTCAGATAGTAGCTACCTCCTGTAAGCTTTTTGATGACGATGTAAGGGCCATCCCACTGCGGTTCTAATTTCCCGGGATCTCCCACCGGTTTGATTCTTTTCCAGACTTGATCACCCACCTCGAAGCTGCGGGCGATCACCCTACGATTGTAGGCCAGCTGCATTCTCTGGCGATAGGCTTCCAACCTTGCCGCGACCTTGTCTCGCACCTCTGATATGAGGTCCAGATCAATCAACCGCTCCTGGTCGTTGTCCTCCTTGCGATAATGTCGTCGTCGTGGAGACTCCTCTCCTACTTCCATCGGAATAACGACCTCTGCACCATAGACTAGTTGGAAAGGGCTCTCGCCGATTCCTTCTTTTGGGGTAGTCCTATAGGACCACAAGATGTTGGGGAGTTATTCGACCCAGCTGCCCCCGACATGATCCAGCTTTACCTTAAGCCCTCGCCGAATTTCTCGATTGACCTTCTCTGCCTGTCCATTGATTTGTGGGTAGGCGACGGAGGTGAAGGCTTGCTGAATGCCTAACCCTTCACACCATTCCTTCAACTTTCGTCCGGAGAATTGTCTACCATTGTCCGAAACCAGCATATGCGGGATGTCGTATCTGCAGACAATATCTCTCCATAAGACCTTCATTACCGCCTCCTCTGTGATGTTGGTCAGGGGTTCAGCTTCTACCCATTTAGAAAAGTAGTCCACTAGGACCAGGAGGAATTTCTTCTGCTGGGGCCCAGTGGGGAACAGTCTTACAATGTCCATTCCCCACTGGTCGAATGGGCACGATACTGTAGAAACTCTTAACGGCTCCGTTGGCCGATGAGAGACGTGTTGATGCCTCTGACAAGCCTTGCATCTGGCCACGAAGGTGAGTGAGTCAGCCTGCAAGGTAGGCCAAAAGTATCCCGTCAAAAGGATCTTGCGGGCCAGGGATTTCCCTCCAATATGACTTCCACAGATGCCCTCGTGCACCTCTCCCATTATGTAGCCAATCTCCTCCGGCCCGACACATTTAAGGAGGGGTCGGGCATAGGCTCTCTTGTATAACTGATCCCCGACCAGAGTAAACCTCTCTGTCGTCGGTGAAACAACCGACTCTCTGGGCCCCCACTAGGCAGGGATCCATCCCGGAGGAAGGCTATATATGGATCCCTCCAGTCTGGTGGTTCGCTTATTCCGAGTTCTCCTTCAATTTGGGCCACCATGGTTTCCGTCACATTGGGCCCCTCCAACCGCCAAGTAGATATGGAACTGGCTAACTTAGCTAGCTCGTCGGCCTGCACATTATTTGACCGGGAGATCTTCTACAAGATTACCTCCGAGAAAGTGGTTTTCAGCTGTTCATATAGGGCTACATACCTTTGTAACCGCTCACATTTGACTTCGAAACCGCCTGCTACTTGTTGAGCCACTAATTGCGAGTCCGAATAGATTGTGATTCGGCGAGCACCCATATGCTGGGCCGCCTGCAATCCTGCCAAAATCACCTCGTACTCGGCTTCATTATTGGTAGCTTTGAAGTGGAGTCGAATAGACAAATGCAACATATCCCCCCTGGGAGAGATCAATAGCAGTCCCACTCCACTGTGTTGTCTGTTGGCGGAGCCGTCCACATAAACCTTCCATATACCTTCGCCCTCTGCCTCCGGGACTATCTCCAACATGAAGTTGGAGAGGGCTTGCGCTTTGATGGCGGTTCGAGGCTGGTACTCAATGTCGTACTCGCTTAACTCTGTCGTCCATTTGATTAGCCTGCCCGACTCAGGATTAGTAAGGACTCTGGCGAGCGGGCTGTTAGTGAGGACCACGTTGGGGTGTGCCAAGAAGTATGGTCGTAACCTTCGGGCCATCAGGACCAAGGCGTAGGCTAGTTTTTCCATCATGGTATACCATGTCTCGGCGTCCTTTAGTAGGTGTCTGAAGAAGTAGATGGGATGTTGTATCCGATCTTGTTCTCGAACAAGCACCGACCCCACCGCTTGCTCGGCCGCGGATAAATAGACGAATAATGTCTCCCCTTCCATGGGCTTGTGCAGGGTCGGGAGATCCGCCAAATAGGTCTTCAATTCTTCAAAGGCCTTGTCACACTGGCTGTCCCATTCGAATTTGGCAGCTTTTCTCAAAATTTTGAAGAAGGGGAGGCCTTTGTCTGCGGATTTGGAGATAAATCATGATAGGGCAGCGATTCTACCATTCAACCGCTGGACCTCCTTGAAGTTTTGCAGGGTTGGCATATCCAGGATGGCTTTTACCTTTTTTGCGTTGGCTTCGATCCCCCTTTCCGTCACCATGTATCCCAGGAACCTGCCACTTTTAACACCGAACATACACTTAGCTGGGTTTAGTTTTAACCTGTATGCTCTTAAAGTGGCGAATGTTTCCTCCAGGTCGGATATCATGTCCCCTCCCTTTTCCGTCTTGACCAAGATGTCATCCACGTACACCTCAATGTTCCGCCCGATTTGGTGCCTGAAGACTTTATCCATCATCCGCTGGTAGGTGATGCAAGCGTTACGCAAACCAAAAGGCATAACATTGTAGCAGTATGTGTCGTCAGCCGTCACAAAACTGACCTTCTCCTGGTCTTCGGGGGCGAGGGGGACTTGGTGATAGCCCTGGTAGGCGTCTAACATGGAGATGAACTCGCAGCCGGCTGTTGAGTCCACCAGCCTATCTATCTGGGGCAGGGGGTAACAGTCCTTCGGGCAAGCTTTGTTTAAGTCTCTAAAGTCGATGCAGACTCGCCATTTACCCCCGGCTTGGGAACGAGGACCACGTTGGCTAGCCAAGCCGGGAATCGGACTTCCCGGATATGTCCGGCTTTTAATAGCTTTTGAACCTCCTCCCGTATAGCTCTATCTTGCTCCGGGGAGAAGTGCCTCCTTTTCTGCCTCACGGGACGGGCTTCCGGTGACGCATGTAAGTGATGCATAGCCAGCGCTGGGGGACCCCCTTGATTTCTTCCGCAGCCCAAGCAAACACATCTCTGTGGTTCCGCAGGCACTCGATGAGGCGATTCCTCAATATCGGCCCAAGGTCACGCGCGATGCGCGTATTTCCTCTTTCGTCGTGGGGATGGATCTGTACTTCTTCGCTCTCCACTTCTCGTCGTTCTTGCTTAAGTCCTTCATCCTCCCGTGGATGAGCGAGATCCTCCGCTTCTTCCATCGGTGCTCCTTAAGGTGCTTTATTCAAAGGATTCCCACAGACGGCGTCAAATTTGTTCCAGAAGGAGTCGTCGGCGATGGCTCGTCACAGAGGAGCAGCTCCCCGTGGAGAGGATTATGCCACCAGAGAACTTCAGAAATCCTGCGAAGGTAACACAAGCGTTAAGGGACCCGCCAGCAGAGGTCCGGCGGAGTCCACTCCGACGCTCAAGTTAGTAGAATGTCCGACCTCCCGTGAAAGAAACACAATGTCAGAAGACGTAGGATTGCCCCCCCCCCTTACCAGAGGGGTTGAACTACCTCTTATACCGGTGCAGGTCGACTGATCGTGCCCCCTTTATCGGTGCCACGACTCCGCTACTTCAGCCACGACCCCGCTTTAGGTGATGAGAGGATATCCCTCAAAACCGTCGGCGTCACGGCCATTCTTTCCCTCATTGGGCCAACTGTACAGGGGGAAGGTGCGTGGCTTCTTCTAGTTGGTATCTGAGGTCGGCGGTTATAAGGGCCTCGCCCTTCGGGGCAAGCTCGAGCGGCTCGGGATGTTATAACTCCCGAGGTAGCCTTCCGACTGAGAGAGGAGCTCCGTCGTGTCGCTAACTTCTTCATCCCCGGGTCCGGCCCGGACTATCCAGCCCCATCAATCACAAAAAAATTTTGCGATGAATTTTTGAGGAAAAATAATTCATCGCCAAATAGTCGTAGCAAAATTCTGTGGCAAAAAAAATGAATTTGTCGCAAAAATTTGTGACCAATTCAATATTGAATTCGTCACAAAATTAGTTACAATTTTGCAACAAGAATAAATTTCGTCAGAAAATCGAGTAATAAGGATTTCCGAAGAAAATAATTTTCATCCCTAATTTAGCGACGAAATACGAATTCATTACAAATTTTGCAATGAAAATAAATTTTGTCACTAAATTACAAGCTAAGAATTCGTTAATTTAGGGATGAATTCTGAAATTTGTGATGAATTTAAGTATTCGTCGTAGATTTTTTTGACAAATTTTGAAATTTCTCGCAAAATTTGCGACAAATTTTTAATTCATCGCAAAAATTCTGCAACGAATTTGATAATTCGTCACAAAATCTGCGACGTAGTTTTTTTGCTACGAATTCAAAATTTGTCATAAATGTTACAACGAATTTCAAAATTAATCGTAGAATTTCTACGACGAAAACTTAAATTTGTCACCAAATCTACAATAAATTTTGAATTCATCGCAAAAAATCTGTAACGAATTTAATGAATGATAGGGAGAGTGAATTTGGGAGAGTGAATGGGAGAGTGAATGACGTGTAGCTAATGTGTACATGTTCGATCGTCGATCGGACACCACCGATTCGGGACGGTGATCAGAGGCCACCGGTGGTGTCCGATCGGCGATCGGACATGTATATAATAACTGCCACGTCATTCACTCTCTCATTCACTCTCCCAAATTCACTCTCCCTATCATTACTCATTTTAGAATTCGTCATAGAAGTTTTGCGTCAAATTTGCAAAAATGTCCCAAAACTCTTAATTTAACTTAATCTTAATTAAAACTTAATTTAACTTAAAATTTAAACATAATTAATATTATTAATCTAAATAATTCATAATTGATAATCAACTAGTAACAAAAATTAGATATTTTTTTATAAGTAATGATTGGGAGAGCGGATTTGGGAGAGTGAATGACGTGTAGCTAATGTGTACATGTTCGATCGTCGATCGGACACCACCGATGACCTCTGATTGCCGTCCCGAATCAAACTATGTCTTGGGGGATGGTGAACCCGGCAGGGTCGCCGGTAATTGAGATCTCGCCGGATTGACGGTGAATGCGATGAGATCATAATTGCGGCGATTCCCGATGAATTCACCGATCTTCTTAGGACATAGTTTGATTCGGAACGGTGATCAGAGGCCGCCGGTGGTGTCCGATCGACGATGGGACGTGTATACAATAACTGCCAAGTCATTCACTCTCCCATTCACTCTCCCAAATTCACTCTCCCTATCATTATTTTTTTTATATAAGGACAATTTACTTAGATAATTTATTATTAAGATAATGCATGCTTCGACAATTTGCCAAATTTGAGCCAAATTTTGAATTCATCCTAAAAGATCTACGACGAATTTAAAGAATTTTAGAATTCGTCATAGAAGTTCTCCGTCAACTTTGCAAAAATGTCGCAAAACTCTTAATTTAACTTAAAATTTAAACATAATTAATATTATTAATCTTAATAATCCATAATTGATAATCAACTAGTAACAAAAATTAGATTTTTTTTTATATAAGGACAATTTGCTAGATAATTTATTATTAAGATAATACCTGCTTGGACTATAAAGACATAATTAATTTTGTTTAAATTTTCTTAAATATTATCTAAGCGTGCTTCTTAGATTGAGAAAATTCTATTCTGACTTTTAAATAGGATTGTAACAGAAAATTTTGGGTGCTTGAAACTTTTTTAAAAATTAACTAATCTTAAAACTATTTTGACATTTTAGGATTTTTTTTTCAAAAATCCTCATTTTTTACTCCTAGAAGTTCACAAATGCTTTTTTTTTTTGAAATGTTTTCAAAATTTGCATTTATTAAAGTATTTTGAAAAGAAGTTTTTCAAAAATTATTTTAAAAGGGAGGTTTTCAAAAATACCTTTCAAAAGTTTTTCATGTCTCATGTATATTAAAATGATTCTGAATTATGTCTATTTTAATATTTTAAAAAGGAAAATAATATGCTCAGTGAAAATCTCAAGTAAAACTCAGTGAAGGACGTGATATTTTACATGTAGCAATCCTCGACAGGTTCACCATGCCCCCCAGGGTATAGTTTGATTCGGTGCGGCGGTCGGAGGTCGCCGATGATGTCCAAGTGATAATCAGATGTATACATGTAAAGTACCATGTCATTTACTGAGTATTTCATTGAATTTTTTCACTGAAGATATTATAGCTCTTTTAAAAATTACCTATCTTATTTTTTTCCCTAAACAATATTTGATATATGTTAAAGAGGGGGGATGATAGATTAAAAGTTAATGTAAAATATTTTTTTAATAATATGAGGATTTTCAATATGCATGCTTCCAAAATTTTCAAAGGAATTTTAATTAAGGAAGAGTATGTTTGAAAACTTTTTTTATTTTCTAATCTTATAGCTTTACATATTCTTGAAAGTTCACTTAAAATACTCACTCTGTAAAATTCATTTTCGATATATATATATATATATATATATATATATATATAGGTGATATATTATTTTGACTTCCTGTTGATATTTTGATGTATGACAAAGAGGGAAAGAATATGTTAAAAGTTTTCAAAAAAAAAATCTATGTATTTACAAAACCTCAATAACATTAACTTCAGAGGGAGAGGTTAAGGGGAGCTTTCGTAAAAGTTTTTGTTTTTAAACTAGGTTATCATAGATAAAAAAAGAGAGAGATTGTTTGTAATGGGACCACTAGATAATCGAATTTAGTTTTGATGTTAACAAAGGTTAAAAGTTAAGACTTATTTGTGATCTAACGAGCATAATTAAGTGTGCAGGAAAGTCCTAATTGAGGTTAGACACAGAAGTTCAGATCAAGTGGATTAAGCAAGAAGTCCTGGTCGAGTGGATTGGACAAAGACGTCCTAGTCAGGTGGACTGGCAGAAGTCTTAGCAGATCGAGGACGTTGGACAGAAGTTCTAGGGGTTGAGGGCACTAGACGGAAAACTCTAGGGGTCGAGGATACCAGACAGAAGTCTAGACCGATTGAGGACCAGACATCTAGCAGGAAATCCCAAAGGTCAAGATTGAATGTTGAACAAAAGTCCAAACAGGTCTGGAGGGTCGGATGTTTGGCAGCAAGTAAACTCTCCTGAGAAGAGTGGATGAGGACGCGTTCTCCATTTAGGGAACAATAGGTATTGGTCCGACCTAAGATTTCACTAGAAATCTGAAAGTCAAGATCAGACAATCCAAAGACTGTCAAATCATTTCATATTGTACTTATTGTGCTAACTTTATGATGTAGGTATAAGTTTTCTATATCAAAATGATCTAGGCGCCTAGAAGGGATCCAAACGCCTGGGACCGAGACACTTGGAAGGGATGCTTATGCCTAGTACAGGATAAAGTCTTGAGTAATGAAGTTTCATTAGATCAATGTTGCATTAGCTATTGAGGCACCTGGATGTGGATAAGTTGCAACGAGATTTGATCAGGATCATATCATCTCCAAATATAAGCGCCTTAAAGGGGATTGAGGCTCCTGGATTAGTCTATATAAGCATCATCGACTAGCACCTCAAAATCATCATTCTCTACAACTTTCGTACTCACGTGCTGCTCCCAAGAGAAGCGCCTCAGAATCATCATTCTCTACGCTAAAACTCATCTCCAACAACCAATGCTCAAGATTCTGCATTATTCTGTTGTTGGTATAAGTTATTTTACTATCTTCAATTGTATTTGATATTTGTAATCTTCGTGCATTTATTGGATTTGTCCAATGAAAGCGATCAATAATCGCGGGCCTTGAACTAACAGTACGGACTATGAACTAAGTAAAACAAAATGTATCGGCATTGTTTCTATTGCTTATTATTTCACTGCTTTAACTCATGTTTTCTGAAAAAGTGAAAAAAGCAACTTGCACTATTCACCCCCCCCCCCCCTTCTCCCTTTTCTCTAGTGCACACTTTCGATCATATAGCTAAGGTTTGGAAGATAAATTCCAAACTTGAAGCTAGGTGAATCAAATCCAAATAGAGTTAGCGGAGAGCTGAAGGCTTGGCAAACAAATCTAGGTGGAGACAGCTGGGAGTTGCAGCTTAGCACCTTGGTCTAGATGAGTCAACTAGAGGCTAAACATCTAGACTCAATCTAAGTGTGAGTAACTTTACATTTTTTTTTATCATACTCATTACGTGTAATAACTGTAAGGAAGCATGTTCGACGGTTCTACGCAACCGGATGGAAACCAGGGGCTATTGGATGGTGATAACTTTCGATGAAAGGATTTCGGAGGGTCCAGGCGACTAGAGGATTCGATCGACTGGAGCAACTTCCAGGTGATCGAATAGGGTTATCAGCAATCTGAACAAGATGGTCAAGATAAAATTTAACCCCGCCCCAAGCGACCGGAGGGTCTACGGCCGACCGGAGAGGTTTGTTAGAATTATCTTACGGATAGAAGTTATAGCTTCGTCAACACCTCTACAAGTGACCAGGAAGGCTCCAGGCGACTGGAGGAATCCTATATAAGGAATTTGAGATATAGCTTAAAGATCAACTCATTCTTGTTCTCATGCTCTAAGTGTTTCTTCGCCTTCTGTGCTGCGATATGCTGCGGCACGTGCTTCATTTCTAATTGACAACACATAGAGTTGTTGGTACTTGGATGGCTATAGAGGGGGGGGTGAATGTAGCAAGACACTAAAAACACTTGCCTCTTTGAAATCTTTCTGCTATCAGAGATTAGCAGCAGCGGAAACAATAACACAGAAAGAAAACCAGAGAAAGAAAGCAAACCAACGCTAACAAGAAGATGAGGTTCGGGGATAACTTGCCCCTACTCCTTAGCGTGCCCGTGAGGTGGGCGATCCCTTGATCGTCGGCAGATCAAGCCCCGGTGAACCCGGATATCAAATGCCTCCTTCTCGGTAGAGAAACCTCTCCACAATAAGTCTCCAGATGATACAAGTTAAGCTCACGAGATAGTAGAAGGAATCGCTCACAAGTATGTAGCAGGAACACTTAAGCACGAAGCTATACAGAGAGCACAAACACAGCCCAGCAAAAACTCTTCTCAATTTTTCTGTCTGTTCTCTTACGCTCCTCTACATCTCCGCTCCTTCTTAAGCTCCAGCTCCTGCTTACCATCGCCAGGCTCCATCAGCATCCACTGAGCCACAGCCTGACCCACTGACTCCTCTGAGCACTCAGTCCACTGAAGACCTCTTTAGCTGAACCTCCGTCAGTCGCCAGCCGCGCCAGGAAGCCGTTGAAACCTGAAAATAGAATACATACAAACCTGTCACGGTGAAAGTCGCCATTGACTCTTCTCCTTGGTTTGTATCATCCCTGTCTAACCTGCACACTGATCAGAGGGTTAGCAAAGCATATCAAACAATATCAGCAAGGTAGCAGAGAAAACGCAGAGAAAAACAGACACGATCAGAAGTCTGACAGCGTATTTGAATTAAAGTTGTCAGCTACTGATCGGTCCACAAACCGATCAGAGATGACCCTGATCGGTCACCAGACCGATCAGGGAATGCCCTGAACGATCAAGCTCCAGCCTAATCGGTCCACAGTGAGAAACAGGGATCGCGGACTGAACTGTGATCGGTCACACTGACCGATCATGGATCGTGGATCGGTCACCAGACCGATCCAACACCTACTGGAGCTTTCTCCAGGTTCCGCAGGCCAAAGCCACTGATCGGTCACCTAACCGATCAGGTTGTTCCCTGATCGGTCTGGTGACTGATCAGATCACTCCCTGACCGATCAGGAGCCATCTTGATCGGTGAAGATGAGGAAACTCCGATCTTTGATCGGTCACGAAGACCGATCAAGGGTTTCTCCCAGAAACCTTCTGATCACTCTCTGATCGTTCACCAGAACGATCAGAAGCCAAACAGAAACCTTTCTGTTCTCTCCCTTATCGGTCACTAGACCGATCCACAACAGGGAGTTCGTGCCAACTCCCTGATCGGTCTCCAGACCAATCCAGCTTTGACCCAATCACCCATAAGTCCAGAGAACATGCTCCCTAGCCTTCTCTGACTCATCCTGATCCTCCGGACCAAGACTTCGTGCCCAGCTTCACTCACCGGGACTTCATTCAACCTAGCTTCACTTGCGAGGACCTGGCTTCACTTACCAAGGTTTCGGTCACCCGGCTTCACTCAACGGGATTTCATTCAACCTAGCTTCACTCGCTAGGACCTAGCTTCACTCACCAGGGTTTCGGTCACCCGACTTCACTCACCGGGACCCGGCTTCACTCACCGGGATTTCATTCAACCTAGCTTCACTCGCTAGGACCTGGCTTCACTCACCAGGTTTTCGGTCACCCGGCTTCACTCACCGGGACCCGGCTTCACTCACCGGGATTTCAGTCACCCTAGCTTCACTCGCTAGGACCTAGCTTCACTCACCAGGGTTTCGATCACGCGGCTTCACTCACCGGGATTTCAGTCACCTGGCTTCACTCACTAGGACCCGGCTTCACTCATCGGGATTTCAATCACTCCGTGCCCAGTCCCCGACCAGGACTTAATCCGAATTCACTCAAGCAATCTTAAATCGGTGTCAACACCAAAATAGCAATCGAGTCAGACTGCATTAACAATCTCCCCCTTTTTGTTGTTTGATAACCCGATTTAAGTTTAGGTATTAATGATCAATTGAATTTCAATTCAATTATCGTAAGGGAATCAAACTCCTCCCCCTACAATACCAAACCCTAAACTTAATCAACCATTCTCTCCCCCTTTGTCAAATATCGAAAAGGGTATGGTTATTAAGTTTAAACATAACTCCCACTTAAATGAGGGTCTCTCCCCAAACCCAAAATAATCAAAGGATAATTTTTGAATTGCATATGAAAACATATACAGAATTATATCATGGTCAAACACGTATATGCTTCATATGACAAGTAAGGAACGCAGCTGTATCCGACACATAGTCCTGATTGGTCTCCGTGACGAATCAGATTCGTTGATTATTCGATACAAAAATATTTCTGATTAGTCTGGGGACCGATCAGATTTCAGAAACATTTCTGAAACTCTGATACGTTCCTGATCAGACTGCATTAACAATTTATATGAAACTCATTCCCCAACAGGGGTGTAGACTCCATTAACACTTGATATTTCAAAAAAAATTCTGAGAATCACTATATGAGTTTCTTGACTAAAAGATATTCCTTATCAAGGACCAAGAGTCATGATTCAACCAACCCTTTCTTATAGATTTAAAAATTCCAACACAGGTTTGGATCAAATCAGTATTAGGTTTGTTCCAAGTATGTCTTGACCATAAACCTAACTCTTAGTCTTATTGATAATTTATCAATTTTGAACCAATCAGGGAGTTTGCTGATCAGAATTGATCTGATCGATCATCAGACCGATCAGAAGGACCTCTGATCGGTCATGGTGACCGATCAGGGTGAGTCCTGATCGGTCGGTGGACCGATCAGGTTCCATACAGAAAATTTCTCCCGATCAGATTTCAGAAACATGTTTCAGAAACTGTTTTCTTTTCAACTCTCAACTACTCCTAATCCAATTAGAGTTAATCCCTTTGATCCTAAGAAGGGTTTCCCTTAACCAAGCTTTATTCCATATCAAGAATCAAGAATTTCTATGGATTAAGAAAATACCAAAAACAGGTTTATGTCAATTTCAATGGATGATCAAATTTCCAAAACATGCTTGTATCAAATTAGTATCAAAATATGATCAAATTCCAAAACATGCTTATATCACATTATGATCAAATTTCCAAAACATGCTTGTATCAAATTAGTATCAAAATATGATCAAATTTCTAAAACATGCTTATATCAAATTAGTATCAAAATATGATCAGATTTCTAAATTTTGATCAGTTTGTATGTTTGATGTATGTTTATAACATGTTTGCTCCAACTAATTGAAATTAAGTTTGTATCAACTCCATAATCCTAATTCCCCATTCTATTGATAATTCATGGATTGGATTGGAAAATTCATAGTTCCAAGTGTGTATCAAGTTCATGGTTCCAACCAATTTGAAATCAAGTTTGTATCAAAAATTTATTCCCCAAATTGCCCATAAAAGTGAATAGGAAAAATTTTTCAGTATAGATGGAGAAATTTTCAATGTATCTATATTGTTTATGATTCCCATTTACTTAACTCCAATCATCTAAATTCAAGATGAAAAATCATTCCTCATGGGTAGTAAATGGTCATCCATTAAATGGAGGAAATAGTAGGCACATTCCTAACTAGGAATGGCTATATGTTTGGAGCACCTATTTTCAACAACCCATGTTGATAGAAGCTCCCCCTCAACCAATGGTATACAATTCTAAAGATAGAGGTTTTGGGTACCCAAATTTTGGGACCTAAAGCATCTACAATGTAAGACTTTGGCACCCATGCCTTAGTCATTTCTTTCTAACTTTTTGAACCCTAGAATCATTTGATGATCTAAAATGAGTTCTTGACATCAATGACATGACACTAGGTTCCTTAGGTTGGTAACCTAAACCAACCTTATTGTAGACTGCTCTTTGAGAATTTAAGACCATATCTAATGTTTTAGAGCTCGTTGAAAACTTCTCAAGAATATTCTTGAGATTTTCAATTTCACTCTTCAAGTCCTTATTCTCATCCTCAAGAGCATTAACATGTAAATCATTGTTATCATGATCCTTAGATGTTTTCAATTTGTCTACTTCTAATCTCAATAACTTAACCTTGTTCTTAGATTTTTTGAGCAAACTAGTTAAGCATGCAATTGTCCTATAGCACTTATCTAACTCGGGAGAGATTACCTCTTCATCATCCGAAGATGATGAAGCCGCGGTTGAGGAGCTCCTTGATTCGTTATCACTCTCCTTGTTTGACTCTTCTAGTGCCATGAAGGCCACGTGATGGGTGTTCTCATCCTTTTCCTTCTTCTTCTCCTTCTTCTTTCTTCTGTTGCCTGCCACAAAAGCCACCCCTTTCTCTTTTGGGCTTTAGTTAGCAATCTCGTGTAGTTCCATCTCACAAAATACATCTTCTAATTTAACAAAAGAAAGATCCTTGGATACCTTGTAGGCATCCACCATGGATGACCACAAGGAATTCCTAGGAAATGATTTAAGGACGTACCTCACAAGGTCTCGGTTTTCTACCTTCTCACTGATGGAATGTAGACCATTGAGGATCTCTTTGAATCGTCCATGGAGTTCACTTACCTTTTCATTTTCTTCCATAGAAAGGTTTTGGAGTTGGCTGAGAAGAAGGTCTCTCTTGGCTCTCCGGGTATCTTGAGTGCCTTCATGGAGCTCAATGAACTTGCTCCATAGGTCTTTAGCACTTGTGAAAGGACACACCTTGATCAATTCCTCCTTGGTCATCCCACATTGCAGGGTGACCACAGCTTTGGCATCGGCTTCCCCTTTTCTAATTTGCTCAGCTGACCACCTTGAGAAATCCAACTCTTTTCCCTCAGCATCTCTTGGAGGGATGAAACCCTCCTTCACAGCAAACCACATACTGATGTTGGTCTTGAGATAAAACTCCATCCTTGACCTCCAATATGGAAAATCTGCCCCGTCGAAGAAGGGAGGTCGGGTGGTGCTGAAACCTTCTCTCAAAGCCATCGTTGTTGTAAGCTCTCGGGTGTTAGTCCGTTTGAACAGAGCCCCAAGCTCTGATACCACTTGTTGGTACTTAGATGGCTATAGAGGGGGGGTGAATGTAGCCAGACCTAAAAACACTTGCCTCTTTGAAATCTTTCTGCGATCAGAGATTAGCAGCAGCAGAAACAATAACACAGAAAGAAAACCAGAGAAAGAAAGCAAACCGACGCTAACAAGAAGATGTACAAGGTTCGGGGATAACTTGCCCCTACTCCTTGGCGTGCCCGTGAGGTGAGCGATCCCTTGATCGTCGGCAGATCAAGCCCCAGTGAACCAGGATATCAAATGCCTCCTTCTCGGTGGAGAAACCTCTCCACAATAAATCTCCAGATGATACAAGTTAAGCTCACGAGACAGTAGAAGGAATCACTCACAAGTATGTAGCAGGAACACTTAAGCACGAAGCTATACAGAGAGCACAAACACAGCCCAGCAAAAACCCTTCTCAATTTTTCTGTCTGTTCTCTTACGCTCCTCTACATCTCCGCTCCTTCTTAAGCTCCAGCTCCTGCTTACCATCGCCAGGCTCCATCAGCACCCACTGAGCCATAGCCTGACCCACTGACTCCTCTGAGCACTCAGTCCACTGAAGACCTCTTCAGCTGAGCCTCCGTCAGTCGCCAGCCGCGCCAGGAAGCCGTTGAAATCTGAAAACAGAATACATACAAACCTGCCACGGTGAAAGTCGCCATTGACTCTTCTCCTTGGTTTGTATCATCCCTGTCTAACCTGCACACTGATCAGAGGCTTAGCAAAGCATATCAAACAATATCAGCAAGGTAGCAGAGAAAACGCAGAGAAAAACAGACGCGATCAGAAGTCTGACAGCATATTTGAATTAAAGTTGTCATCTACTGATCGGTCCACAGACCGATCAGAGATGACCCTGATCGGTCACCAGACCGATCAGGGAATGCCCTAAACGATCAGGCTCAAGCCTAATCGGTCCACAATGAGAAACAGGGATCACGGACTGAACTGTGATCGGTCACACTGACCGATCATGGATCGTGGATCGGTCACCGGACCGATCCAACACCTGCTGGAGCTTTCTCCAGCTTCCGTAGGCCAAAGCCCCTAATCGGTCACCTGACCGATCAAGTTGTTCCCTGATCGGTCTGGTGACTGATCAGGTCACTCCCTGACCGATCAGGAGCCATCCTGATCGGTCAGGATGAGGAAACTCCGATCTTTGATCGGTCACGAAGACCGATCAAGGGTTTCTCCCAGAAACCTTCTGATCACTCTCTGATCGTTCACCAGAACGATCAGAAGCCAAACAGAAACCTTTCTGTTCTCTCCCTGATAGGTCACCAGACCGATCAGACTTCTCTGGATCGGTCACCAGTCCGATCCACAACAGGGAGTTCGTGCCAACTCCCTAATCGGTCTCCAGACCGATCCAGCTTCGACCCAATCACCCCTAAGTCCAGAGAACAGGCTCCCTAGCCTTCTCTGACTCATCCTGATCCCCCGGACCAAGACTCCGTGCCCAGCTTCACTCACCGGGACTTCATTCAACCTAGCTTCACTCGCTAGGACCTGGCTTCACTCACCAGGGTTTCGGTCACCCGGCTTCACTCACCGGGATTTCAGTCACCTGGCTTCAATCACCAGTGTTGGTGCTTGGATGGCTAGAGAGGGGGGGGTGAATATAGCCAGACACAATATCTTTCGCTTTTAGGAGATTTCTGCACTTGAACGGTTAGTAGCACAGCGGAAGCAAAAACTAAACAGAAATGCAGAAATGAAACACAAACCAAAACGCTAACAAGGATCGTTTACAAGGTTCGGGGATAACTTGCCCCTACTCCTTGGTGTGCCCTTAAGGTGGGTGATCCCTTGATCGTCGGCAGATCAAGCCCGGGAAATCCGGATATCAAATCCTCCTTCTCGGTGGAGTAACCTCTCTACAACGTTTCAACAGATTGATGAATTTAAGCACAAGGAAACGCAAAAAGGAATCTTACAGAGCACTTAGGATAGCAAGAACATAAGCGAACTCCTCACCGAGCTCCACTCAGCACAGATCTCACGCAAGAACTCCCTTCTTCGTGTCTTCTCGCTGATGGACTCGCCAAGCTCCTTGTTTCTTCTTCCAAGCGCTCAAGTATGCAGAAGCTTCAAAGGATGCTCAAGTTTCCAGAGGCTTCAAGATCAGGATCAGAGTTGTCGCCCTAGGAGCTCAAGAGTTGTAGCAAGAACAGAAGAGATTCCCACTCTCTTCTTCCCAGCCACCACTTAACCTGCTACCATCGCCAGCATCGCCAGGTCAGACGCTCTTATGGAGCTTGCCAGCTTCTCACCTGCAACAGCCCAGCTATCCCTGACCTCACCTGGACTCCCTGAGCTTCCCTCAGTCGAGCCCCAGTCAGCAGCTCCAGATCAGCCAACGTCCGTTGAAGCCTGAGAAAGAAAACTGTCAAACTTGCTCGATGGAAAGTCTCCCATTGACCCTCCTTGAGTGTTTGAATCCATCCCTGTCACCTGAACACTCAATCAGACGCTTAGCAAAGCATATCACATGAAATCAGCAATGTATCAGAGAATCGACAGAGAAAACAGTCGCAATCAGAGCTTCTGACAACGTATTTGAATTAAAGTTCTACTCCTGATCGGTCACCAGACCGATCCAGCAGTCTGCTGCACACTCCAGATCGGGCCCCAGACCTATCCAGCAGTCTGCTGCATACTCCAGATCGATCCCCAGACCAATCAGGCTGTGGCCTGATCGGTCACCAGACCGATCAGGACATGCTCAGACCGATCAGGACCCACCCTGATCGGTCATAGTGAGGAACTCGCGACATTTGATCGTTCAGATTGATCGATCAAGATTTCTCCCTGATCGGTCACCAGACCGATCAGGAGCCGAACAGTAGGTTTGCCAAAGTTACTGGAAGCTCTCTGATCGGTCACTAGACCGATCAGACATCGCTGGATCGATCACCAGACCGATCCACGAGGGAACTCCGTGCCAACTTCCCTCATCAGTCACCAGACCGATCCAGGCTAGGCCAAACCCACTCAAAGTCAAGAGAACTGGCTCCCAGCCTCCCCTCACTCGTGCTAAGTCCTCCGGACCAAGACTCCATGCCCAGTTTCACTCACCGAGACTTCAACCTAGCCCTCCAAGCTAGGACCTGGCTTCACTCACCAGAGTTTCGGTCACCCGGCTTCACTCATCGGGACCCGGCTTCACTCACCGGGATGTCAACCTAGCTTCACTCACTAGGATTTCCATCACCTGGCTTCACTCACCAGGACTCGGCTTCACTCACCGGGATTTCAACCTAGCTTCACTCACTAGGATTTCCATCACCTGGCTTCACTCACCAAGACCCGACTTCACTCACCGAGATTTCAACCTAGCTTCACTCACTAGGATTTCAATCACCTGGCTTCACTCATCAGGACCCGGCTTCACTCACCGGGATTTCAATCACCTAGCCCTCCAAGTTAGGATCTGACCCTCCAAGTTAGGACTTTTCACACCTAGCCCTCCAAGCTAGGATTTTTCCTACCTAACCCTCCAAGTTAGGATTTCGTGCCCAGTCCCCGACTAAGACTTAATCCCAATTCGTTCAACCAAACTTAAATCAAAACTTAAATCGTTGTCAACACCAAAACAACAATCGGGCCAGACTGCATTAACAACCAGGACCCGGCTTCACTCACCGGGATTTCAATTACTCCGTGCTCAGTCCCCGACCAGGACTTAATCCGAATTCACTCAACCAAACTTAAATCGGTGTCAACACCAAAACAACAATCAAGTCAGACTGCATCAACAAGAGTAACATTTTATTTATTTTAATGTCGCCTTATTTATTTTGATTGTACATAAATTTTTTTAGATTCTTTTTCGATAAGATTTCTCTCCTTAAGAAAAATTAGAAATAAAAATCACATTTTATGAATGCCAACTTGCATACTTAAACGGTTAGCTAAATATATTATATATTTTTATACCTATGTCTTATTTAATTAGATCAATCTAAATAAATTTTAGTTTCACTATATTAAGTTTGATTGATTCGACTATTTTAATTACTATATACTCTTTTAAAATTCATAACGTTATTCATCTATAGGGTCAATTTTGATCCTATGATATTCCCTTTTAAGTTCCCAATTGTTAGACTCACATAAATCATTTTGCTACTCTATAATTTATTCCACCATGATTGATACATTCCTTTCCTCTCATCCTCTTTGCTCCTTTTCGCTTATCGTGTAGTAATATTATGAATCAATCGTATTTTAATGTAATACTTAATTATATTTCAAACAATACATTTTTTTTTCAAAAATGTATATATATATATATATAGCTGGGTTAATTTTGGAGATAGATCATTTTCATTCTTGATTTGTTTATTGGATAAATTTGAAGTATAATTTATACTCACTTAGAGTTTGATTTTTAAAATATTTATTTTTATTAAGATTCAAACATTGATTCTCTTATTTATTTCTTTATCATTGCACATTTTGGGCAAAATTATAGATAAAAAGGTAATTTTGGAGTAACAATCCTCATTTGTTGCATTAACTTTTTTGCTTGAAAAATAAAATCAACAATTTAAACGGCATAGAATATCTACACAATGCATATTGCTTTATTATTAAGAAGTAAATTGGTTATATTAATAATGTATCGAGCAATAATACTTCTTCGTATAATAAGTTCGAATCTTACACTGAGTATGAAACTAGACATTAATTTATGCAAAAGAATGGATTTTATTTTCATTGTTGAATATACCATATTGATAATCTCTTAAGCAAAAACAAAATTAAATCTTGTGAATGTATTTGAAAGAATAATTTTGTACCTTGCTAAAATAACGGTCTTTATTTATCAATCATATATAAATTGTCTAATCGAATTGAATTATCTTGATTTATTTCTAAAAAATCTAGCACATGGTCATTCTTTATCCCAATTTTCTAAGAGATCTAGGCACATACGAAATGGAGCTCAAATTTACCAAAAAAACAAACAAACAAAAAAACGAAACAAAAGGTATTCCACCTACAATGAGCTTTTTGTCAACCATCCTCCTCCTTATGTACTAACAGCACTGTTCAACTAAGCTCCTACGGGCTGACTCGATTGGTAAGGCGTCTGACTGCTTGTAATGGAGGTTTCAGATTCGAAAGTCGTCAGTCGCACACGGGATACAAACCTGATTTGCTGGCTTAAATACTCTCGGCCCCAAACGCCTTACCCCACCAGTAAAAATTGTGATTTATTTCCTCTACATACTTGTGGGATCAGGATCAGAAAATCGTTAAGATGACGGTTCCACTTTTTATAACTGTTCAACTAAGATTGAATTTTGTTTTTTTTAATAATCGAGTGTGCTCCATTAATTTTGGAGATACCCTCTCTCCTGATTTGTCCATCGAGTAAATTCGAAAAAACAAACAAATCCATATCCAATTGTCTTAATTGAAATTCGATTTGTGAATACTACTTGGGAGTCTGTTGGAAGCTTTTGCCGCTGCACCCTACTTTGTACTTTGTTTAACGGAGATGAGAGGAGTTTTTTTCGTGAGGTCATACACTTATCGAGAATTGATCTATGTTCTATTATAATATTTTGTCACCCACTAACGGAGCACCCATTGAGATAATAATTTTATCACTAAGGGAATGTTTGGGAGAGCTTTTACTTCTTGAAAAGTGATTCTTGTAGTGATTATCTTGAAGTTAGTAAGAAGCTAAAGCATGCAGTGTTTGGAAATAGAAGTCAAAAGCTGATACAAGGTAAAGTTTGAGTGTTTGGTGAATAATCACTTTTAAGCTTAATTTTTAATTAAATGACAATAATATCCTTAAACTATCAAAATTAATTTTTTTCAATTATCTAAATATAATTTTGATACATCATCTATAATGTTTTATATATTTAATATTATATTTTAAATATTATATCAAAATTATTATTATTAATAATATATATATTTAAAAAAAATATAAAGTTAATAAAAATATAATAAATAATAAAATAATAAAATTTATATAAATTTATACAAATATGTATAAATTTTTTTGAAAATATAAATTATATAAAAATATAAGATTTTATTTAAAAATGTGATGGTAATTATGTAAAATAATAAATTTATTAAGGGTATAAATGTCAACTTTTAATTCTACACCATAAGCAAAAAAGCAGAAGCAGAAAAAAACATCAAATTGTTGCTTCTAGCTTTTGAGTAAAAGTTGTAGAAGTTAAAGCAGAATCTGGCATTCCCAAATACTCAAAAGCACTTTTGCATGGCTAGAAGCTAAAAAGCAGTAAGCAGAAGCTCTCCCAAACACTCCCTAAGATCGTATAATCTGTAGAATTGATAATGCACTTACTGGATTGATTATAAAATGCAAATATATGGTATATTAGCATGGATGGAGGGGGCAATGTCACGGTCGTCCCATTCATAAACTTATATTTTTCACCCCTTCAATATTAAACTCCGTCCCTGTATATTAGCATGGCTTAGCCATTATTCCTAATAAAAATGGATTATTGACGCATTAAAAAAAAACAAACTCAGTGGAGGCATGCCCACAATGTCAAGTTTCTACCTGATACTCGAGTTGACATCAGCTCAAAATGATGAAAATTCACTTCACCAGGCTCTGACACTGTCAAAAGACTCCATTCAATGTTTTTAAGCGTCAAGAACGCCCAAAATGCCAATAACACTCTGCAAACACTAGATTTTGCATGCTTAACAAAATTTCAGCGGTGTGGACAACAGAATTAGGCTTATACAGTTTGATGAGGAGCAATTAGATAATATTTACACTATAAATTGCACTATGCAAAAAAATTACTAAAGTGGCATTGCAAAACTCCGAAGAACAAAGTGATTAAAAGCACGACTATACACTAAGCTCGCTCGCATAGTTCAAAACTATCAAGAAAACTTGAGCCCCCAAGAATAGGAATTGAAGATAAAAATGTCACATCATCAAATAAATGAATGTGAATGAATCTGATTTTAATGTACCTAAACTCTTTGAAAAATAAAATAACCCCCAAACAAAACCCTTTATGAGCAGCAGGTCAAAAAGCTTGCCTTCCTAGAGTCCCCATTGACACTGGACAAAAGGAGCAAATATAAATAATGCCTCTATTGTTTCCCAGCAACAATTTTATAGATGAATGAATGGATTTTCTAAAGAGCCTAAAACAAGAACATATTGCTCAAGCATCATTTTGCCTAAAGAAAAGCATCCAACTTTTTTGCTTTCAATGATGATGGTGGTAGGAAGTCATCTAACCGGAGATTTGAGCTAACTCGGATCTCATTCAAGACAGAATCTCCTCTTTCCAACTTTATGGTCTCAAATATGTTACCAAGCACCTCTGCTGCTAGGCCAACCTCTCTTAGTTGGCCTGGCTCTTCACCTCCTTCGAGTATCAATCTTCCAATCTCTCTCAAAGCTGCCATATCTTCCAAAATAGTTTTGGCAAAAATGCAACCGAGAAACTCTGCTGCTCTAGGTGCATCATTTACAGCATCCTCCAATGAAGCAAGAACAGATTCAAACCTGATGGTAATAGAGAAATGATCAGTAAAGATTGCACCAATCATTTAAAAATGCAGCTGTATTGTCACAAATAGTTTCATTTTTTTGCCTTCATACCCCTGGAGTAGTTGCGATTGACTAAGCAAGCAATCTCTAGATTTGCAGAGGTTGATAAGAAGTTTCACTAGGAGATCCCTTTCATTATATGTTCTTTCAAAGGAGTCGGTAACCCATATTGAGATCATAGATGGATAAAAGCTTGGTGCATTCAATTCCTTGATACATAATGCAACTTCCTTCTCATCCTTGGCACTGGAGAAAAAATCCAGTTGATTTTAATTGTAAAAGTTTAAAAATACTGCAATAAATGAAAGCAAGCAGCCATAAACCATTAATGCATCTACAATTGCTACGAAATAATGGAAGTCCAAACTAACAACATATAAGAAAGCCATTAGTGTTCTTAAATTAAAAATGCATATAAAAGTGAACAAAGTATGACAAACTAAAGAATAGTTAGGCCTTTGAAAGGTTGCACGAACTAAATCGATCAAAAAAGCTATATACATATGGAGATACACAAATGGTTGAAGCAATTTGACTATAATGGACTTGCAAGAACATTATTGTGCAATTTGGTATAAGGAATCGGCAACAGATTGAGAACAGTTTAACTTACAGACAGAGAGAACCTTTTTGATGAATGAAAAAATACAGCCAACATCCATTTGAAGAAAGATATTAGGACCCTAATGTTAGGTTTAAGTTTGCTCCCAAACTAGTACTTATTCTACTATGGCAATTCACTCAAGTTCGATCTACACATATCCCTGCAGAGGGCCTTCCCAGCTTTTATTCCCATATACTGGTTGACTAGAACTGGAAAAAGGAACTGAATAATGCTCTAAAATATCCAGAGAACCTCCTAAAGATTTGTTGTTGGATTTTTTTTTCTGTTCCTAAGATTATTTAACCCTTAGCAACTCAGTTTATCATGGGTAATGAGATCGCAATCAAAATAACTTATTTTCATGTAAAAGCAAAATTCCTTGCCCTACTGAGTATTTGGAATCCAATCTCATTCAGTTCATATCTACAACTTATGGGAACTTGTTAATTACATATTTCCAATGCTTTGGTTTCACATCGGATCATGCTTGGAAATAAATTTGTTCGTTGCCAAAATGGTTTTCAAGACATTCTCTTCTTAGACTCTACTCATAAGAGAACTTATTGTCTTAACTTTGATCTACAAGACTATAGATCAGGATTATCATATTTGGAATTTCCTAAATCAAAAGCTTTAAAGGAATTATTAGAAATGTACTTGTTATTTAAAGATCTTTTTTCATGTTCAAGGTCAACAGCTGAGGATTGTGCAATAATTAATCATCATTAGCATCATCATCAACAAGCCATGTTTGTCCAAACTCTTTGGAGTTGAATACATATATCTTATCCCTCCTGAGGTCAATTCAAAGCTATATCAATAGCATGATTCAAATTATTTACATCATTTTTTATTTCACTGACTGATGTGTTGTTTGGCATAGCTTTACCATTTATAGCTCTCACTATAGTAGATTCATGTTCATACCATCTCCGTTTAGTTTTCCTTACTCTATCATCCATTGGAGTTAAGCCTAATTTTTCTTGACTACAGTAGTTTTTAAATCTTTTCTAATGGCAACATACACACGTCAACTTTATCATTCTAACCAATCAAAATAAGAACTTGCAAAGATAACAATCCATGACCTGGGCCACTTTGATATTGATCATCTAAGCTTTATGTATATGTGAATGGGTCTCTTCTTTATCATCGCAACCAGCCAAAGAAAACATATGTCCAACTAATCATTATCCAACTAAAAGAATCCTCTAACCATGGGATTGAGATGAACCAAGCAAATAGAGAGCTCTAATAGTGGTTAAACAGATAATTCATCATAATAAGAATGAATAGCATAGAATATAAAAGTTATCAATTTATATTTTAGATGTTTGCTAATATTGGTTACAAGTGTGGAAAGATTGAACAGAAGCATCATAAGATAAAGCACAATGGTAGGCACAAAAAAAGAAATGTTAATAGGATATCATATTGATAAAAATAACAAAGGCTATCACTAAACATAGCAATCGGAATTTTTATAGCAAATAAAATTATAAGAACATGATTGATGAAAAAACCTGTAAAACTCTCTAATTGCTGCAATGGATTTTTCTCGCAAGACTTCTTCGGAAAATGCTTTTGTTCCAGAAACTGCAGTTAGGCAGCTACTAGAATTGCCATATAATTGCCCACCAGGTAGGTCACTTGTTGTAGATCTTTCGAATGTATGGTCTGAAATTTTTACATCTCCACTGCAGTACTGATTGTTCCAGTCTCGATGGCTTAGTTGATCATGTGTTGCTCCAAGAGACCTTTCTACTGTATAAATAGTATTTGTACCAGACGACAATCTATGATGTTCACCAGAATTTAGAGAAATTTCAGGCGGTGGTGCATTAAATATTGACGGGTGTCCACGGATGGACATTCCCCGTGCTAGGCCACCTTGGGGACCAAGTGTAATAGAATCATCATCAGTAGACTTATGTTGGAGGGGAAGTGATGTAGTTCGTCCTTCAAACTGAGGTCTATCCTCTAATCGCGCATCTTGAATACCACAGCCACGAACCTGCAACGGCAATGCACGATGACCACCAACCTGCTGATAACTTGGAGAGCTTAATGAAGCAGACCCACGAGAACCATAATCAGCTGCTTGGCCACGTCTTGGGACACTACTAATGACAGGGCCACGAGACAATCTGCTAGACTGAGCTTGCCTTTCTTGTGCTGCATCTCTGTGAACCTCATCAATCTTCTTTGGACCCTCAACTTTTCTCCTCTGTTGCCATTTATTCTTTCTAAGATCAATTGCATCTTTCAACATGAATCTTACACGAGAAGATAACTGTTGATTTGTTGAAAGCTTGGCCATCATGTCAAAATATGCATCCATATGTTCCTTTGCCTTAGGGTGATCTATCATTTCGCCAATTGTACTCATCAATTTGCATAGTGCCTCAATATCTTCCTCATCAGGATTTTGATATTGACCCAGTAATTTCTTGATACATTCATGCATAATTCTCTCGGTTAACATCTTCTTCTTGTATAATTCTCCAATCAAACGTATATTACCTAACATTCGCCTGCGGGCCTGCAGCCTTTTCGCATCCCTTTCCTCTTTGGACTGCTTAACCTCACCTTCCTCTTCAACATTATTAGCCTCAGCCTGTTCTTTCTCCCCTCTTTCAAATTCCTCCTGGCATTTATTCAGGAGCAATCTTTTAAAAGTTATTTTCTCATTGGCTTCACTGAAATCTGGCAATGCGCTTGCCAGATGAAAACAGAAATTAGCATACATCTCACAGAAAGTTGGTTCCATCAAAGCCTTGTCAAAGATTTGTGAGATGATGCCAGTAAGGGTTACCAGATTATCAATATTAACCTCCTCAACCCGAGTAAAGAGCTTTTCAAAATTTTGAGGAGTCAGCTTGTTAAGGATGGCTTTCAGTTGTCTTTGCTTTGCTTCTTCTTCATCAGACACCTTTCCAACTTCATACTTCTTCTCAGCTTGGTGCATTATCTGCAGGGGAGTCTGAGAAGAGGGAATCAAACCTCTTGCTCGTTGCCACCGATCTGCGGCATCAAGATTACCACGTTGTGTACCTCCCTGAGATGCTGGAGATTGCATTGGTCCTAATAGAATCCCTCCAACTTGGCTGGATGCCTGCCGAGGTAGATTCCTTAAAACAACTTGACTACCACCTTGCCCAGGACGAAGACTAATAGTCACATTTCCATCACGACCAAAGGATGCATGTGATTTTGTCCATTTATCATCATCCAACATCCCAATAGGACGGCGGTCTCCCCGAGAAGATGGTCGATCATTGATCCTCCTAGGACTTTGCAATGGTGACTTCCCTTGTGAAAAAATCAACAATACATCCAATATATCTGAACTTTTGTCAAAATCAACAGGAAGCTGAGTAAAATGTTGTGAGAGAGTCATTAAGAAATCTCTCGAGTACTTCCAAGTAGTGGCTTTGCAAACATCTCCATCACGTTGCTTTCTTGCCTCATCAGCATCCTGCCCATGTTTCGGTGTTTTTAGCTTAGGATTAGAAATATCAACTGCATTTTCCCAATCATCTAACTCAGCCTTATTCTGCAAATCTTGATCACTTGAAACCACGTCCTTAGTAGGACACCCAATGGGTGTGATATTTGCAGTCGCTGTTGGACTATTTGAACTTTGTGAGTTGAGAACAACCTCATGTTTTACCTCTGGTCCTTTGTATGCAGTGTAAAGGTCAGATGCGCATGCAGCATCAGCTTTAGAAAATATCTCCCTCCTATTCTTCTTTTTGCCAGCAGTGATCTTGGGCTTTGTGTTTTCTAACAAAGGCTTATTCTTTTGCCCCAAGATTGTTGAAGTTAATCTATCACTAGGCAAATCAACTTTAGCATCATGTTTATGCTCCACAGAAACAGATGGAATGGGGGCAAGGACTGTTTCCATGCGTGCTCCACTACAATCAATTAAACCATCCTTGATGGGTTTCAGTTTGAGTTTGCTTGAGAAGGTATTAAGGTTGTCCTTGGCATCTCTTGCACCCGGAATATCACAATCAATTGCAGTTTCAGAACCAGTTGAGTTTAAAGATGCATCAGTAGAGGTAATTTGTTGATTCTGTGTCTTACTTTCCTGCAATACTGCAAAATCACCACCAGAGCTGTTAAGAAGTTTGCTCTCTACCTCATCATACTTGATAGATTTCCCTTTTAAACATTTTTCTTGTTTGTCGTCTTGTTTTAACAATGTAATGTTCTCAAATTCAGAAGGTATTGCAATAGTAGAAGATGAGTGTACTTTAGCTTTACTAAAATCTTCTAATGAATCATTTGCTGCTTCAAAGGATTCATTCTCTGTTAGCTCAGATCTTTTTTCTCTCCTAACATCCAAATCTGTGCTTCCCACCCTCAAGTTAGCAGTCAGACAATAGGTAGGAATTCCACCAACTACATGATCCAGTAAGGTAGAAGCATGAGAAGATAGATTCTCTTTGTTAGATAAAACATCAGGTGCTGCAGAAGACAAATAGCCATAACCAACTGAAGCATCCAGTGATGCTTCCTTACCTGATATTTCTGGAAATGAGCCAGATGCCGTAGGCATTACCTTATCTACAACTGGCTCAGTAGCTACAGTGTCTGGAAGAGTCCTATTTTCACATTTAAGGGATATCTTTACTCCTTTAGAAGATGCATCTAACTGCAAGAATTCAAACATATATTTTTTTAAATAAGCAGCTAAAACAAGAAAGCAATAGCACTAAGAACACACACCTCATGATGTTGTTGGGTGTTTCTAAAATCGTTCTTGCTTGTCTTCCCGTGGTTATCCTTTGAAGTATCACATCTTGGAGCATGTTCATTTTTTTCGCCATCATTTCCATCCAAAACTGATCCAGATTCTCTGTTTGGCATTTCCGGAGACAGTGAAGCTTCAGAAAGCATGAACAGTCTTGAATTAATAGGAGTTGTGGTACTTATATCAGTGACAGGCACAGACATACTGACTGCTGGACTGGAAGCCAATTTAAGCTGTTGGCTAAAGCCACCTGGATTGGTTTCTGTTCGTCTTTCATTAAGAGTAGTATCGTCTGCGGTAGTTTTTACTGGCATTTGTGGTTCTACCTTGGTGGAAGGCATGGTAATTACCACAGAAGGTGAGGATAAAGACGCACCAGCTTTCACAGTTTTTGATCCAACAGGCGCTCTCAAAGTTACCTGACCTGAAGAGGGCAGTGAGGCAGAAACTGACAATGCTTCCAATTTAAGCCCTTCGGGAATACCATGCAGATGTGTAGATAGACTTTTTCCACTAGGAATATGGTTGATTGCAGATGAGTTTAAGAAGTTCAAGTTTTGTCCAATTTGATTGAGGCTATAATTATACCTTGGGGCCTGTGAGTTTGTAGGCATCTGTCCACTTCCCAGAGGAACAGAATTTGGAAAAATAAGCTGAGAATGGCTATAAGAATTTTGCTGCATTGCAGAGAAATTCCTTTGATGAGTATATGTGGGAATAGAATGAGTCTGTGGAATCACATTTGGGTGTGGCCTTTGTCCAGTAGCATCACCATCCTTACCCAAATCGGTATTTTTGTCAAGCCTTAGTTCTTCATGAGTGTCAGGATGAGTAATCTTGACTGTGTTCTTCCGTGCTCCACCATATGTAACAGGTTGTTGCTGTGGGAACTGTGGAGAAATGCCAATTCCCATGTTGCCTAATTGTGGGGGCAACAATTGACCAATAGAACGAGCAAACCCAAGTGCCTGTCCCTGGTGCATCATTGCCTGTTGTTGCACAAAATGAGGCTGAATACTTGGAACAAGAATCTGCTGTGGAACTTGGGGGCTATTCCCCATAGGTAATGTCATTGGCATTTGCAATGAATTGGCTGCAAGACCAGGCTGATGCATCTGTAGATTAGGGACACCAAATTTTGGCAGAATTTGTGTTTGCTGAAGTTGAAATTGAGTGTGCAGGGGTGAAGGCATCCTAGAAATTGGCGGACCAGAGGAATTTAGTGCAGGTACATAAGTGGCAGATGGGGCTGGAACACTAACATCCCTCTTTATCTGTGGTACAGAAATGGAAGGAACAACTCTAATTGACTTGGTGTGAGCCTGCAGAAGTATCAGCAGAAGCATCACCAGGCTATCAAATTCAATGTAGCAACTTGTAATCTATTGAAGATTAGGTTTATACTGTTTAGTATCTCAAGCAAATCCTATAAAACTGTTCAAACATTTACCAAAGAGACCAGACATAAAGAACCAAATGACATGAATAGATACTTCTAGCCGACCCTAAATAGTTAGACTTGATGACCCTTTCCTTATGATGTAGTTGAAAACAATTTCCCCATTCACAATTAAAAAATTTAAACATACAATAATAAACTTTACAGTTATTACCAAAATATGAGCAGCAATGGGAAAGTCATACCAGTTTGAAAGTTGTCAGATACCAACGTGTGATTAAAACATGGATACAAGTCACGTCATACATGTCCTGGTGGGTACAGTCATTAACTTTATTAGGGAAAACAATATGGCCACAAATACCTAGCCATAATGTAGTTGTAGATAGACCCATCGACACCTATGAACTAAGAAAAGTAGCCTGAACTTTGGATCGAGCAAAGTAAGCCACATAGTTCATGATTAATATTCTGATCAAGGTTTAGACAGAAGCATAAAAGTTTTTTAAAAAAACATTGGTCTTGATACCTAGGTTGGACACTAACCATTAATTGACAATGACCACATCCCACAAAGTACCTTCATCAAGTTTCCTTAACCAACATAAGTAACTTCCAGCTTCCAATGTAAAATTAAATTGATTTCACATTCTCACTCCGTAGGTGATATAAACCTAATGCTTAAGTCTACCAATTAACATAACTTGGCAACACCAGCGAGCAAATTCCATAACAAAATGAAAAAAAAAAAAAATAAAGCCTACATTAATGGTGCTAACTCAAATTCTTTAAATCACACTACTGTCCTCACATTTTTGACATGAAGCAAAACTAAGATATCACAAATCTACTATCAATGAGATGGAAAGGATTGACATAAAGGATATGATTATGCTAGTTAGAAGGCCACATGCCCCTCATAAACTTGTCACATGATCCGTGTGATTTCATGAAAACAAACATACCTGGTTGCGATTTTGCTCATCAAGATTTGGCGGTGCTGAGCTGGTCCGAGCAGGAAACTTGAACAATCAAAAGGCATTTATCCAATATGAGAAAATTAGTCATAAGGAAGGAAAAGCCAAAATAATCAGTCGAACCAGCTAATAGAGATTACCTGTAATCCACCCATCACTCCGGGATTTATGGAGCCAAACTGAAGAGTAAAAGTCTGGGATGCATCTCCTAGCGCGATCATAAAATTGAAAATATTTCATTAAAATACATATTATTTATTATGGAAATTGTTTTCTATAATGCATTATTGGCCTCATAAATGTTAAAAAATCTATGATACCAATAACTTACAGGAAAATGAATACATAAAGTTTGAGTGTAGGATGAACCTTTAGGCAATGGCATTGGTGCAGAACTTGAAGCTTCCGATGCTGATTGAGAAGGAGCTATAGGGATAACAGGTTTTGTAGCAGCTGGTGATGGTGATTCTGAATATCCTGAGAGAACTATCGTCAAAACCAAGGCTACTTAAGAAATCGTAGCAATAACTAGTCATGATGCAACAATCAAAACACATTGCATTTAGATTCTAGAGCACTAAATAAAAGGGATATAGGCGTGTCTAAGCCCTAGACAATCAGAAATATGAACACGAGTAAAATTGAAGAGAATACCAGGAGAACATATCTGGGGATGAGCACCATTCTGAACAAGATTTTGATGGGAAATGGCAGCACCGCTTGATTCAGAGATTGATGCATTTATCCCAGACTGATTGCCTTGCTGATTACCTGATTTCTTGAAGCTATAAAAATCACAATCAAGTAAATCTGTCAAAACCCCTATTCAATAATTCCAGCTTCGAGCCAAACTAGAGAAATTATAATCACAACGAAAAACAGAGATTAAGACAAAATGGCGCTAAAACTACAAGGCAAAAACCCTAGGCCTATCCATTTCCACCAAACTAAGGACAAGGCCGATTCCATCAATCATTGGGGGGCATCAAACAACAAAAAGGAGAAAAAGACGTCACCTTCGATTAGTCGGCAATGACGGCGCGACTGACGAAGGAGAAGCAGCATAGGATGAGGACGAGTGGATAGCTGGCTGTGGGGCAGAATCGCCGCCATTCCAGCCGCCGCCGCCGGCCACTAATCCCTTTGGCTGACCAGCGCTTCCCGATCGAACGGGTTTCCTATGCTGCGCCTCCGCCCTCCCGGCCCTGGATTGGTTGACGGACATAAATCCCGGCCGCAGTTCTTCCTCCAAATCTAAATAACAATCACCACCCAAACAAGGAAAACGATTAGAGAAGCGGCGAGATATGGCAGCACACATCCTAAATCTTCCACCTTTGTCCCGTATCTCAAAAGACATCCAACCAAACAGAAAACTTACCAACGAAACACGATCAACACCAAAAAAAAAAACTACGATCGGAAGTAAGGGCAGAGTGCGGGATCGATTCACCCACCTGACAGCTCGAACGCGAAGAAATCTATCCGTTTGAGGAGATCAGGTCTCCGCTCGGTTGGATGCGAGCGAAGCGGACGTCATCAACAGAACACCCGGAAGAACAGAGAGAGGAGAGCAGTGTTGAATGGTTCCAATTCCTAGAGAGATAAAATAAAAGGCGGAAGTCGAGAAATTGGGCAACTAAGCGCCGAGCCCCTCGAAATTCAGTAAATCACATAAAGCAATGAAAAACAACTGACAGTTGGCATTATACCAGAAAACAAAAATATATAACATAGCCCTTAAATTGTTAATATTTTAAAAATTCAAATCGCTCAATGTTTAATAATAAGAGATATTTTATAGAGACTATGGGGTAATAAAATAAAATATAATAAATATTGAAGGGTATTTATGTATAACTTCGATCATGGAACATATTTTATCTATTGACAAATTATACCCTGGGTACGGTGAATGTAAATTACATGAATGTACGCAATTTTTTTATCTCCATTTTTTCTTCTATATTTTTCATTAGATCTCGTAAATAAACAATAATCGAGGGTATTAAAATTGATCTAGAACATTTTTTTTTAAAAAAACTATTGACAAAAATATAGAACGTCAAGTAAAGGTATATATAGAAGAGTACCACAGACAATAACATAAGTTTCATTAATTTTCTTTTTCTTTCCTTCCCATTTTAATTATTTCTTTCCATTAATTTCTATTTACAATAATTTAATCTCAGGTACAAATCATTAACATGATTTAGTTTTGGCTTTGGGCATTCTACGATTTATACAAAATGTCAACCAATGAATTTTGTCTCCCAATAATAATATAATAATATGTTCATATGGATGGATTAAATAAAATGATGTGATTAAATAAAAGGGTGCATAAAAGGTTTAATTTATACATATTGTTATTATTTTTATTAAAAAAATTGACAAAACATAACATCAATTGTAATTATGAACAAGTCACCAAGCATTTATAACTTATTTATTGGCAAGTATCTTAAAGGAGTTTATTTCTTTATGCCCTCTACATTTTACTCAATTCGAGTTTACCATTTTATAAAGTGCCGTGAAAACGCCTAAGTAATAAAAGTTTATTAATGGAAGAATAAAAAAAGAACTTGGTAATTACTAATTAGGCAAATGGCATGAGGAACCAAAAGACTTACGCAAGATACATTTTTCATGATAAATTAGTAATTGCGCATATGTGGGTAATATAATATATAAAATGTATAAATTTTATCTCATCCTAAAATAAGAATTTATCTAGTTAAAATTTAAAATTTTATTTTTGAAAATTTAAAATGTAATTTTAAATTAAAATTAATTTTTTTGAATTTGATAAATTATTTTCCAAAATGTTAATTTTGGATGAAGATTTGAATATTTTTAAATTTATAATTATAGATTTATCTTTTGAATTTATGTTTTTAATATTTATGATTTTATTTTCTGAATTTTTAGAATTTGAAGGATACGAAGTTGAAATTATTAATAGTCTTGAAATTCTTTTTAATGGAAGAGAAAAAAAAGATATTAACTTAATTTAATTTTAAACTCTACCAAATTAATTGATAGTTGATTAATAAAAAATCTAGATTCTTAATTAAATTGTAAGATACGTAAAATCATAATAAATATATACGTAAAATAGAAAAAAAATCTGCTTAAAAATAATAAAATAAAATAAAATTTATTTAAATATAAATAATAATATAATAAAAGAGAATATTACGATATGCAGTAGTTTTTATCTTAATTTACCCTAACGATCTAGTTATTTCCAAATTGAAGTTCAAGATTACCGCAAATATGAACAAGTCAGGGAGGAAAATGCATTTTTAACGTAAGTTTCTAAGTGCAATGAGTTGGTGGAGAACGAGACAAGTGGGACCAGAGAAGCAAAAGTAGCGGTTGGGTGGGGGAAAAGCGGCAAAACTATAAATAAATAAATAAATAATTCAAGGTTTTGTTTTCCCCGAAGGAAGAGGAAAGAAATGAAGTAGGATAGTTATTTTTTTTTAAGAGGGGAATAAATAAGTAGCGGTATTTTACTAACAGTGAAAAGAAGCCTTGATATTATCTAAATCGTATATCCAATTTTTATAATATCCAAATCATATACTATATTTTTAAAATACCGTTCCTTTTTCTTTATAGAAAGATAAAATTGACTGGTGAAACCATTTCAAATCAAAACTAATTCACTCCTAAAAATCTTGTTAATACATTATAGTGTAAATTAGGAGCAATAAAAATCTTATTAATACATTATAATGTAAATTAGGAGTAATAAATTAAATTGAGAGTACGTCTCTAAATTTTTACTCTACAAATTCAAAAATTTATTTCTCTCAATTTACACAATTGAATTTAAATACAAGAGCGTAAAAATATTAAGAAGGTTTCAGGAATACATTGGTTTGATCTAAAATAACTCAAAGTTTTCTAGATCCATCAGTCAATTTTGGATCCGAAATTAGACTGACCTACACTATTCAAAAATTTAAAAGTTTGATATTTTTCAAATAAATGAAATCTTAAGAATCCATTAGTAGTGTTGGTTAGTAAGTATCATTATCTTTGACCTTATAACAAATTTGTAACAAATTTTATCAAATTTTTATAAGTTTAAAAAATCACTATCCTCAATTTATACTATTGAATTTAATATGAGAGGATGAGTACATTAAAAAAGACTTTCAAAAGTACATTGATTTTAGATTAAAGCCACTTGGAGTTCTCATTGTTCATTATCAATTTCGAATGATATTTTTTAAAATAAGAGAGTTCTAGAAATTCATTGGTAATATTAGTTAGTGAGTGTTATTATCCTATACCTTATTGATGAGCTTGTGTATATTTTATCAAATCTTTATAAGTTTAAAAATTAATTATTCTCAATTTACACTATTAAATTTAAATACGAGTACATAAAAATAAAAAAAAATCGGCTCATTAATTTTGATTTAAAATTTTCTAAATTAATCAATTAATTTTAAAATTTTTTAAATTCATCAATTAATTTCAAATGAAATTGACTAATGAACCTATAGAAAAAGAAGAGAAATATTTCTAAAATATAATACGTAATTTAAATATTATGAAAATTACGTATGTGATTTGAATAATACCAAAACTGCTTTAGATGGTTAAATAAAATACCGAATAAGTACACTAGAAATAATTATCATAAATTGAATATGTCATTGATTGCTCATTAGAATTAGGGATGATAATGGGTAACTTGATTGCTCATTTGTATCCAATTTAAACCTAAACTGCTAAACCTGTTTCCAAGTTCTAGTGAATCAGAAGCTGCCAAATCTGAACTGATATGACTATGATACTTTCACTCCTCCAACTCCTATCTTTACAAAGAAAAGCAACCAAGAAAATGAACGAGAATTAACCATATATAAAATGGAAATAAAACTAACATAACTTAGAAAGTGACTACAGGAACAGGTATATAGGTAAGATGTATATATTAAATTGGGCTCAAGTACAATCACAAGTGTTTTAGTAGAAAGCATAGTGCTAACACAGAGGATATTTACAAATTTACAAACATAATTTTCATATTCGCTTGTTACATCCTAACTCTTATCCGCTGAGTAGTTACAAATCCATTTTAACATATACCCGAACCTATTAAACAGATTGCATAATCGTCACACCCTAAATACTGACATCGTGAGCACCCTAAATACTGACACTGTCATCCCTAACAAAGAATGACTGAACTTTGGTCGAAATAATCGAACGAAGAATGCTTAGAGGATACTAAACGAACCCACAATCTAGACCAATGTTACTGGTCTAGTGAACAACTAAAACGTATGCATAGATAATAACAATAATAACTCGTATAGCATTCCAACAAGAAGAAGCATGAACAGCCTGCCTTGTGCATAGTATGGTGGTGCAAACCTAAGAGGAGCAAACCTACAGAAATGCATCTAACTTGTTAGCCTTTGATGGATGAGGTCGTTGAAAGTCCTCTAACCGAAGGTTGGTGCTTGCTCGGGAACTCATTCAAAATCACATCTCCACTTTCCGACCTTATGCTCTGGTGGATATTCTCAAGTAACTCAGTTGCTAGCCCAATCTCTTTTAGCCGCCCTGGTTCTTCACCTCCTTCGTGTATCAGTTTTCCTATATCTTTCAGAGCCACCACATTTTGTAAAATAACTTTAGTAAATAATCGACCAAGAAATTCTGCTGCTCGCGGCGCATCGTTCACAGCATCTTCCAATGAAGAAAGCACCAATTCAAACCTGAAGATCATGTACCAGTGATCAGCGAAAATTTAATGAATAATTGAAAATGCATCTTAATTACTTTCATTTCTAGCATTCATACCCGTGGAGTAGTTGTGTTCGGCTATGTAAACTATCTCTAGATTTGCAGAGGCTGACAATGAGCTTTGCTAGTAGATCCCTTTCCGTGTCATTCCTCTCAAAGGAGTCGATGACCCATAGTGATATCATAGAGGGGAAAAAGTCTGGAGCATTCAATTCCTTGATGCACAATGTAACCTCTTCCTCATCCTTGGCACTGCAGCAAAATTAGGATTTACATCAGTCGTAATTGGAAATCAAAAGAAAAGTTGAAAAGCAAGTTGCTCTATGTGGCAAATTGAAGGAATAAGAGAACCTCAAACATTGCAACAAACAATGAAACCATAAGTAATGACAATCGAAGGCAATGGTTTTTTTAAAGATGAAAACTGATAAACTAAAACATGTAGCTTCTTGGACGTCTGCTCTAGCCAAATAGATGAATTAAAATTAGTGAATATAAACAACTTGAATTGATAAAAAAAAAAAAAGGATAAATGTGTCATTTTGGCATTCTTAAGGAAAAGAGAAACAAATTGATGATGCAGTATGTTGGTTGCAGACACAGTCAAGCAACCCAAACAAATTAAAACCGGAAATATTAATTATTTATCTTCCCAGGAATAATTGGGAACACGCATGTTAGATTAACATTAGGTCCAAGAGCTAGACCTAGAAACTTTTCATCTTTGACCAAGCCTTTATCTACGTGGATTAGTAGAAAAAACAAATGGCTTAAACTATGCACAATTAGACCTGCCTACGGCCCAGGTCCTTGAGCCCAAACTGGGTCAACGAGCCAGTTACCTATTGACCCAGGTCATCGTCGGGCCTGAACCGTAATCGGGAAGGATCTAATTAACCTCCAAACCGGCATTTCAAACCACCAGTTCGGCATTTTTTTATGTTATAGTCATTGGAACCGGCGTTTCCGACCGTTCTAACCATTGAGAGGGGGAATTTTGTATATATATATTTTTTTAACGATTGAGATTATTAGACCATTTTTTATCAATGGCTACTTACTCTCCAAACTCTATAAATACGGAGCTTGCCTCCGGGGCTATAGTGCAGCGGTAGGGCGACTAGTCGCTATCCCAGGCATTCGCCGTTCGATCCCCAGCTACAGCGTATTTGCAGGAATTTTTCCTCCAAATGGGGCGCGAACCCTAAGACACTGGGCTTCTAGACCGCCCACTGCAAGCGCTTCCCGATTTACCCTGGCGGCCGGTGGAAAACTTCCATGAGGCCGGGCCGGTCGCCCGAGGTTGGAAAAACCTCGTTAATCATTTTTTTTTCTATAAATAAGGAGCTCATTTCATCATTTCCACATCATCTTCTTTGCTCTCATTCTCAATTCCAAAATTTCAATTGCTTTCAGTTCAATTCTACGTACTTCGACTCCAGGTTTTAAATTTCGACCCGTGCCGATGTTTCGGTCCCAGACCGGAACGATACGGTTTCGGTATCGTATCGTTTCGTGCCGATATGGTTTTGGTATTTTTATTTATATATAATAATTATTAGATAAATATATATTTATTGTGTATAATTTAAAAATAAGTTGTATGTTAATTTGATATAAGTTTTCAATTATTGAACAACTTAATATTGTTAAGAAAACAATTAAATATAACTTTCTTTAAAGAAAATTGATCTATCAATCACTCGAATTAAAATTGATCAATATGTTGCCTTACTAATACCAAACGGAGTGACTCAAATAATAGTCATCATTGTCAAGAACAATTTTATCATTATAAACAAACAAATTAAATATATAAAACTATAAAAGACAACTTCATTAAAGTAATCTTCTACAACACATTTTTATCAAATAAACTTGGAACAATAATATTAATTATTTAAATAATATATATTTAAAATGATAAAAATATTAAAATATTAATTAAATATAAAATAATAAAATATAATAAATAATTATCAGATTATAAAATGATTTTTTTGAAATTTTTTAGATTTTATTTAGGTTTTTTAAAAAAATTTTAGAATTTTTAAATAATATTTAAAATAGAAAAATAAATTCAGAAAATTCCTTAATTAAATCTATTTAATTTTTTGAATTAAGAAAAGAAATGTTGGATTTAAATAAATACTTTTATTTATTTATTTTTTTAAATCTAATTTTCGGGAGAATTCCCGATTTTCCCGATTTCCGCCGCCGAGCCGTTCGGCTGCGCCGCGGAGATCAGCCGGAGCCGCCCGTCCAACGACTCCAGCAGCCTCCGGCGAAGATTCCGGCGACGTCGGAGGCTTCCGACGACGCCGGAGGCTTCCGGCGACGCCGGAGGCTTCCGACGACGTCGCCGGAGACCCGCAGTGTCTCAGACCCACGGATCTATCCGCCGAAGATGGAGGAGTCGCGCGTCCGACTCCACCACCGTCCGGCGAGGCTTCCGACGACGCCGGAGGCTTCTGACGACCCCTCCGGCGACGCCGGGGAGTCCCGCAATGCCTCCGGCGAAGCTGCGGAGATCGTTTGATCATACCTGTCGCCGCCGCCGCCGCCACGCTTCGCTTCGCTCGCTGCTGTCTTCGCTGCTGCTCACCACCGGCGATCTTCCCTCTTATAGCGAAAAAACGTTGCGAGATAGGCTGGCGCACCGACACACGCAATTCCTTCTGTCGCGCGTGCCATGCGCGTTCGCTGTTGCGCAATTCGCTCTGTCACGCACAGCGAATCACGCTGTCGCCACTCGCCGCTGTCGCCGCGTGCGTGACGCACACGCTCGCGTCGAAACGCTTGGCATACTCGAGCCGGTTTCGGCGCGCCAGCGGAACGAAACCGTTTCGCCTGTTTCGCCTGAAATCAATCGGCACCCAAAACCCTGCTTCGACTTCAATTCTACAATTATAATGGAAGGAGAAAGCTCATCATGTCAATCTCGAAGAGATAAGAAAATAGTCAATCCAAATGAGGATCACGATATTCAATTTACCGATGATGAGATCAAGCAATTTCCGACACCCGACACACAAGCAAGGTTGTAGATGACAGTAGGCGATGGCGGAGCGGTCAATGCTTACCGCCTCGGCCGCCTAGGCGGTGCATAGGCAATTGAATTTTTTTTTACTATTTTTTATACATAATATTATAAATAATTATTATTCTTTATAATATTTATATTTAATAAAATATATAAATTAAAATTTTAAAATGTTTAAATATTTAAAAATAAAAAACATAATTATGTATATATAAGCTGATTAAAATTATTAACCCTAAAGTAATTGAATTAAACCCTAACTTACAGCCACGTACCCTGTTTCGATCTAGTGACGAGTTCAACGCATCACGAAGACCACATGACGAGTTCAGAAGTGTCACCAGGTCCGGGTAACGCCTGCGAGCCCATTGTCGAGCTTGGGTGATGCCTTCGGGCCCGTTGTCAGGCCCTAGCGACGCCTCCGGGCTCCGCAGTGGCATAAGAAGGTAAGTTACCGTCTAAAACGCCACCTCAGCCTGAGACAGTGTGGTTGATGCCCACCTCCCGCCTAAGCGGCCGCCTCAACCGCCATTTAGAACACTGCACACAAGGAAGTACTGATGGCAATACCTCTAAGGTTCGGGATGCTCCTCTTTTAAAATTGTCTATTTTCATTAAACATTTTGAGAAGGTTCCTCTTCCATCCGAAGAATTGCATGTAAAATATAAACATAGCAAAGCCTTCTACAAATTCCAAGAGAGGTGCAGCTATGGGTATTGAAGCAACATGTCGAAATGAAGCACCCAACGAAATAAGGAATCGAAACAATTATCTAGATTTTCCTCACCTAGTGAAGGTATCCATTCTAGTTTATATATGTAGTCTAATAATAAATTAAAAGAATCATTAGCTAGATTTATTTTTTTAGAATATTTTTCTTTTAATTTTGGTTCTAAATACACTTTTGAATATTATTGTCAAGAATCACTTAATTCATCTGCTAACTGCATTCCTTGAACAACACTTACTCCCACAATTAAAAGTTTAGTAAGACAAGGGGAAAAAATTAATTGAAAATTTTAATAAATTAAATAATAAAGCTTCTTTATGTTCTAATATTTGGAGTGATCATTGGTAAACACATTTGTATATGGGTATGACTTTCAATTGGATCAATAACTCTTGAAAAATTCAAAAATGTTTGTTAGCCTATAGAATTTTTGATGAATCACACAATGCTCACATCTCTCAATTATTATGTTTAATTTTAGAAAATATGGATTAACTTCTAAAATATTTTCAAAATCATTTGATAATACTAATTCTAATACTGCTAGTATTGAACAACTTAAACTTATAAGTTAACGATGGTTTATTTTTTCATATTTGTTACATATGTCATGTTTTAAATTTATGTGTTCAAAATGGATTAAAAATTTTAGAAACTCGTATTAAACCAATTATAATTGCTATTTTTTATTTATGGTCGCATCTACTATAATAAAAGGTAGATTTTGTAAAAAGTAATGGAATGAGACTTTAAAAAGTTGAATGTGATGCACCAACACGTTGAAATTCAACGTATCAATTATTATAAAAGTCATTTCAATATAGAGAATTACTATGTTCATTTTTTTCACAAAATAATAATATTAATATATATTTATTTTCACATCAATAGAATATATATAGTAGTATTTGTGAAATTTTAAATATTTAATGATGCAACCGAACAACTTTCTAGTATTTATTATCCTACTTCTCATTTAGTTATATGAATTTTAAATTAATATAGTCTCCCGCGGGCATGGCGCGATTGCTAATGGCTTAATTGGGTGATCCCTCACTTCCCGGGTTCAATTCCTCCCTGGTAGAGTGCGCAGTATGCTGATGGAAGAAATCGCCATGGGCTGCTGCGTGGTCGGGCCATCGGGTACCGATATTGTGGGAAATCAAACTATCCTAATTTGGATTACTTTAATATTCGGCTACATATGTTAATATCTTGTAATTATAGCTATTTTCTATTAATTAGGATCAAGTTAGAATTAGTTTCCTATTAAATAGGATCTCTCCTATTAAATAGGATCTAGTTTCCTATTAAATAGGATCTCTCCTATTTAATAGGTAATCCCATCTGTATATATACCACATCTATTCATGAATAAAGTGTGTCTTCTGTTTTTCTTTCTCAAACAACATGGTATCAGAGCCTAGGTTAACCTAAGACCTAGGACCCGTAGGGTCTGCCGCCAACAAAACCTCAGGTGATTCCTCTTCCCGTGCATCTCCTTCTAATTGCCTCAGTCTCCATGGCTTTTTCCGACCAAACCTCAGGCGGTTCATCTATCACAAACCCCTATGTTTCTCCTCGTGTAGCAAGCAGTTCTCATCCGATTCCTCCTTTGCTCCTAACATCTATCACAAACTCGATGGCCACAATTATCTTCAATAGTCTCAGTCCATGATGATGTTTGTAACCGGCCGTGGTCGCGATGACTATCTCACAGGAGCAGCCGTCAAACCTGTTGATGGTGATCCAAATATCAGAAACTGGAAAACAGAGAACAATCTTGTTATGTCATGGCTCATTAATTCCATGACTACCGAAATAGGAGAAAACTTCCTCCTCTATTCATCAGCACAAGAGATTTGGGATGCTGCCCGTGAAACCTTCTCAACCAACGACAATACCATAGAGTTATTCCACGTTGAAAGTACCCTTCAAGAACTACACCAGGGTGATCAATCAGTCACTGCCTTCTTCTCCACATTGACAAGGCTTTGGCAAAAATTGGATCTTTTTGAATCTCATGAGTGGAAGTGTACTGACGATGCCGCATACTTCAAGAAGATTATTGAGACTAAACGAGTATTCAAATTTCTTATGGGACTAGACAAGTCTCTTGATGAGGTGCGTGGCCGAATCCTCAGCATGAAACCTCTTCCCAATCTTCGAGAGGTATTTTCTGAAGTTCGTCGTGAAGAAAGCCGGAAAAGGATCATGATGGGAACCAAGACACTTCCATCTGAGTCTTCTGCCTTAGTTACTGTCTCAGAAGAATTCACATCTCTTGCTGCACGAAAACAGCCTCAAAACCCCGCTTCACGAAGAGGGCGCCCACGATGTGAACATTGCGAGAAACTAGGCCACTATAAGGAGACTTGCTGGGACTTGCACGGCAAACCTGCAAATTGGAAGCCTGCACGAAAGTATGACCATCGAGGTAATAGTACTACTGTTGATGCACCAAAATTATCTCCCTTCACCAAGGAACAAATGGATGCTCTCAGGCAAATCTTCAAGTCTCAAATCACTGCCAATACAGTCCAAGTTTCTGCAGCGACCACTGAAGGCTCACAAGGTACTGACCATTTAGCATTTCATGTACCAAATCAACACCCATCCTCCTCTTGGGTAGTCGACTCTGGCGCCTCAGACCATATAACAGGTGATAAAAGATTATTCTCTACATTTGTTCCATATTATGGGTCTCAGACTGTACATATAGCTAATGGGTCACAATCCAACGTCGTTGGAAGAGGGACCGTACGCCTGACATCTAGTCTTACCCTTCGAGCTGTGTTATATGTTCCAGAATTAGATTGTTACTCTCTGTAAGTAAACTTAATTCTGATCATAATTGTGAGACTAAATTTTCTGCTCAATCTTGTGTTTTTCAGGCATTGGATTCGGGGAAGATGATTGGCAGTGCTAAACTCTGTTCCGGATTATATCTCTTCAACGCAATACCTCCTCCCATTGCTACCCAACCCAGCTCACAATGTCAGTCATCCAAGTATCTCAAGTCTTGTTTTCATTCCAGTAAAGATAGTGACATTATGTTATGGCACTATCGACTAGGTCATCCAAATTTTATGTACCTAAAACATTTGTTTCCATCACTATTCATTAGTAAAAACTCAAGTTCATTTTAGTGTGATGTTTGCCAACTCTCTAAACATACCCGTAGTACATATTCCCCTAGTCCATATAATCCGTCTCATCCGTTTTCCCTTGTTCGCGGGGATATTTGGGGTCCCAACAAAATACCAAATATCACCGGGGCCCGGTGGTTCTTACTATTAGTTGATGATCATACCCGATTAAGTTGGACCTTCCTCATGAAAGATAAATCTGAAACCAACACCATTTTTAAAAACTTTCATGTAATGATTAAGAATCAATTCCACACAGATATCCAAGTCTTCAAGTCTGACAATGCCCGTGAATTCTTTAATTCCAATCTTGGCCCATATCTGAATGACCATGGCATTGTACATCAAAGCTCCTGTGTAGATACTCCACAACAAAATGGGATTGTTGAACGCAAAAATCGTCACATATTGGAAGTAGCTCGATCCCTGCTGTTTCAAGCTAATGCCCCGAAAAGATTTTGGGGTGAAGCTGTTCTTACAACAACCTATCTAATAAACAGGATGCCTTCTCGTGTAATCCACTTCCAAACACCACTCCAAGCCCTTATCCACCTATACCCAAACTCTCATCTTATTTCGGAGATTCCAATTAAAACTTTTGGGTGTACTGTCTTTGTCCATGTCTACCCCATAACAGAAGTAAACTTGATGAACGTGCAATTAAATGCATATTCATTGGGTACTCCTCAAATAAGAAGGGTTACAAATGCTTTTCGCCTATAACACAGAAATTCTACACTACTATGGATGCCACCTTTTTTGAAAGGCGTCCATTCTTCTCCTATTCCGAAATTCAAGGGGAGAATCATACACATGAATCTCAGAATTGGAGCTGGCCTTCTCTCATTGACACTCAATCGCCTAAGTCTCAGCCTCCTATTGATAGTCAACCACCTCCTGTGGCCAACCAATCTCCCTTAGCTGACCAACGTCAACCTTCGGACAGTCCACCTGGTCATCTTCCAAATGAGCCTATTAAAGTCTACACGAGGAGAAAACGCCTGGAACAGACCGAGCACAACCAGGAATCACTCCTGAATCCAGTGACAGACAAAATAGCACAGGTTGAACCAGCAATTAGTCCACAATCAGAGCCCGTGAACTCTGAATCACTGGATAATTCTACCTCCAATTTGGACCTGCCAATTGCTCTTCGGAAAGGTACCAGATCCTGCACGATGCATCCAATTCAGAATTATTTGTCATATGTCGGTCTTTCACAAAAATTTCGAGCATTTGTGTCAACACTAGACAAAATTCAAATTCCTAAAGATGTATTTGAAGCCCAACGGAGTCCTGCTTGGTATACTGCTGTTCTTGAAGAGTATCGGGCTCTTATTATGAATGGAACTTGGACATTCACGCCACTACCACCTGGGAAGAAAGTTGTTGAATGTAAGTGGTTTTTTTCTGTGAAGCAAAAGCCAGATGGAAGTGTTGAAAGACTTAAGGCACGTCTAGTAGCAAAAGGATTCACACAGTCCTACGGAATTGACTATCATGAGACATTTGCTCCAGTTGCCAAGTTTAATACCATAAGAGTTCTCCTATCTTGCGATGTAAATCAAGAGTGGCCAATATTCCAACTGGATATGAAAAATGCGTTCCTGAATGGAGATCTAGTTGAAGAAGTGTATATGGAAATTCCACCAGGATTTGAGAATGGTCAGACAAGAGGGAAAGTGTGTAAACTCGAGAAAGCTTTGTATGGACTCAAGCAATCACCCCGGGCGTGGTTTGAGAGGTTTTCCAAGGAAAGCTATTATCAATCCCAAGCCGATCACACATTGTATGTTAAGCACGCCCTCAATGGTAAGATGACTATTCTAATCGTATACGTTGATGATAAAATACTTACAGTAGACAATGAAGAGGAAATAAAACGACTTGAAAATGTCCTATCCAAGGAATTTGAGATGAAGAACCTAGGGTTTCTCAGATATTTTCTTGGTATGGAAGTTGGTAGATCTCATCAAGGAATATCTGTCTCTCAGCGCAAATATGTATTAGACTTGCTTCGTGAAACTGGTATGAGTGGTTGTAGTCCATCAGAAACTCCTATGGATCCTAATGTCAAACTAAAGACTAGAACAGAAGAAGAAACTGTTGATAAGGAGCAGTATCAACGCCTAGTAGGTAAATTGATTTACCTCACTCATACAAGGCCAGATATCAGTTATGCAGTGAGTTGTGTTAGCCAGTTCCTCACCAATCCTTCAGTTGATCACTGGAAGGCGGCTCATAGAATCTTAAGATACTTAAAGGGAGACCCTGGAAAAGGACTTTTCTTTAAAAAAATGATAAATCGGTCAGTGGAAATCTTTACAGATGCTGATTGGGCAGGCTCTCAAAGTGATCGAAAGTCAACATCAAGTTATTGTTCATTCGTATGGGGAAATTTGGTCACTTGGCGCAGCAAGAAACAGTCAGTAGTTGCTCGTAGTAGCATCGAGGAAGAACTTCGAGCCTTAGTTCAAGGCGTTTGTGAGGGAATATGGTTAAAGCGACTGTTAAAAGAACTCAGAATCACTTTCCAAGGTCCCATACAAGTGATGTGTGACAATCAGTCAGCTATGGCAATGGCTAAGAATCCTGTCCAACATGATCGATCAAAGCATGTTGAAATTGATTGGCATTTCCTCAATGAGAAGATACAAGATAAGAGTGTTTTGATGAACTATGTCCCTTCTCATCAACAAGTTGCAGATATTCTCACCAAGGCGTTATTTAGATCCACCTTCAACGAACTTAATCTGAGACTTGGCTTAATGAGTATCTATCGCATAGTTTGAGGGGGAGTGTGGGAAATCAAACTATCCTAATTTGGATTACTTTAATATTCGGCTACATATGTTAATATCTTGTAATTATAGCTATTTCCTATTAATTAGGATCAAGTTAGAATTAGTTTCCTATTAAATAGGATCTCTCCTATTTAATAGGTAATCTCATCTGTATATATACCACATCTATTCATGAATAAAGTGTGTCTTCTATTTTTCTTTCTCAAACAACACCATCGGGTACCGATATCATTAGTGGTAAAGTCGTCACGTATCTCCATTCTCCGTCCCGTGATTTACCCTCGTTGACCGGTGGGGACTCTCGTTGAAGGTTGTGGGGCAGGGCCGGTCAGCCAAGCGGATTAGTCGGGCCAAGCCTGGATACTCCTTGTAAATCAAAAAAAAAATGAAAGCAAAATAGGAAAATCTTTTTTTATTTCTGAAATTTATTCAGTTGATTTGTTTTAGATCCTAGACTTAAACTAGAAATTTTTCGGGAAATGTTAGTTTTGTATTATGATGTTTTAATTCCATTTAAAGATTCTTCTTCGCCTTGTCCTATTAATATTATACATAGTACCAGAAATTATTTATATGATATTTATAAAGATTATAGTATAAAATATGGATTAGAAATTGATATATCTAAAACACAAAATATTGGTACTAGTAGTAGTAGTTAAAAATTTACAAAAGCATAACTTTTTTAAAAGAATGGAGGATGAAACATCCACGAGGAATCTCAAGTTCAAAATAATAATTTCTCCGAAACGTCCACAAGGAATCTCAAGTTCAAAATAAGAATTTGAGAATTATTTTACGATTTTCTTTAATTTTAGTGAAGCAGATAACAAGTCAAATTTTGATATCTTATGGTGATGATCACAAAAAGCTCAAAGTGTTCTCATCCTCTCCATCATTGCAAAAGAAATTTTAACTTGCCCAGTATCAACCGTGTTATCGTAGAACAAACGTTTAGTGTCGAAGGTAATATAGTGGATGAACAACGATATAGTTTGTCTCCCGAGTCTTTGAAAGCTCAAGCATTACTTGATAATTGGACGAGAGCCACAAAAAAAAAAGAATACAAGGAATGCAACTTTCAGATAACAAAGCAAAGACTTTGATATCGAAAGAACAAACAACACGGAACATGTAATGGAAGTGAGTAACAACGTCATTTCATAAGGTAAAAGGGTAAAAAAGTAAGTGAAGTGTATGGGCTTTGATTCTCATGCCCTAAGGGGATGCATAGACAACTTAAATAAGCGCAAGTCCTTCTTTATATTTTTGTAAATTTATAATTTTAATTTTATTAATATAATAATCTTGAATTGTGGCAAATCGTGAACCGACAGTTCTGAACCATGAACCAGTGATTTTGAACCGTAACTATCGTGGACGCATTAAGATAAAGGTTATGAGTCGACCTGCCAAGAACCATCGAATTGGCGGTTGCAAACCGTAGTCGGATCTATGCACAATGACCTCTTTGTATCATCTGCACAACTATTTCTTATTTCCTAATTTCTAAATGTTGCCTCAACTTGCACACATGCATGTAGCACATGGTTTTTTATATATATTCCTAAATTGCATTACTAAGGGTAGAACATGTTAGGCCAGAATTTGTGCTTCCTAAAGATGTGAGTAAAAGGTAAAATAGATATGTCCGGACAAGTAATGCGACTAAAGGATCATCCAGTGTTGGTATTGTCATGAACATAGCAGAGTGACATAAGTTGCCATATTGCGACATAATAGAACATAGCAAATCATCCGATGAGCATATCAAACAACAGTTGGATCTATGAAGGATTATTTACTTGTCTACTAATAGGTTGCTGTAAATAACATTTGCAGCAGCTGGCCTATTTGCAAGTGTTTAACCGCCTTGAAATGGTTAGTGAGCTACGAATCAATTTGCAGATAGACCTTAAGCTGCAAATGCAATTATAACTTTAAATGGCCACAGTGTGCATTTACAAACTACTTATAAAATCAAAGTTACAGTAATATTAAATATATAAAATAAAATGGAAGAGACTTTAATACACTACTATTTAATGCTAATAGTTTAATGAATTCTAAATAAGACTAACAAATAAATTTAAATCTATGATAATAGAATCGTGTTCAATTTTTTTCTCGGTAATCGAGGTATCCACTTCTTCGAACCAACTAATCCGGGAGATGACCATTCCACCCCACAAAAATTTCTCACCGACCACCAAGATAAATCTGGAAGCGCTTGCGGAGGCACATCCAAGCGGTCATCGTTCTTAGGGTTGTCGTCCTGCTAGAGGAAAATTCCTACAGTGTGCCGCAGTTGGGATTCGACTCTTAGATGTCTAGTTAACCACTTGGGCTACACCATTGTCCCGGGGGCATAGGATCATGTTCATGATTTTTTTGTTTAAAAAATAAATATGCAAAATCAATATGTTATTTAGCTCATTTAAAAAATGTGAGATCAACATCTCTGATTGTAGTATCACTCTTGAATTAACAAATGAAGAATTTAGTGCACATGTTTTTCTTGATTTTTCCAGGATGTAAAATAACTACTAAACGCAGTGTTGTAAATGGCGTTAGGCAATGATGGGGCGGTCAATGACTGCTTACCACCTCGACCACCCAGCCAGTGCCTAGGCAGTGTCTAAGCGGTTGAATTTTTTATTATTTTATACATAATATTATAAATAATCATTATTCTTTATAATATTTACTTTTAATAAAATATATGAATTAAAATTTTAAATTTTAAACTAAATATTTAAAAATTATATATATATATATATATATATAATTAATTAATGGGATAATTTTGTTAGTCTTTAATTAAATCTATTTAAATTATCTCAATCATCGCTACAATTTAATTAAAATTATTAACATAAGGTTATTTAATTAAACTCTAACTTACATGTGTATCCTGTTTCAATTGAGCGACGCACGCGGACTGATCGCAAGGTCCTAGGCAAGCCTTCAGGCTCGTCGCTGGGCTCAGACGAAGCGTCCAGGCTCGTGCGACACACTTGGGCTCATCATCGAGCCCAGGCGATGGTGGCGAAATAGTGGTGGTGGCGATGGTTTGAGGCGCGTCAGTGGCGGTGGCAAAAGGAGGTGAATTACCACCAAAAACACCGCTGCAGGCCAAAGCGGTATGGTTGATGCCTGCCTCCCGCCTAGACAGTCGTCTCGACCGCCATTTAGAACATTGACTATACGTAAATCATCAAAATTCAAAAAATATTTTCTACTCTATATTGACATGCAAATTATTCTAATCCTCAATGGTAGAGACTATTAATTCCAAGTAATTAAAAACAAAAAGTGTTTTTTCAAAAAAAAAAGATTACAATGAAAATCAAATATATTGATTTTTAACATAATAATCAATTTTATCATGTGCTTGGAACTATTATAATAAACTTTTATTTGTGTTAATCAAAGAAGTAATACTGAAAGCAACAATTGCATTTGCAAGAAGGAAAAGAACATCATAGATAACATTTGCAATTGCATTTGATGTTCCTAATTGCAAGCAACCAAACGCCCCCATTTTGAAAAGATAATGATTAGATATCGACCAACACAGTTAAACTGTGAAACAATTAAAAGATACAACAATGGCGTAAAAGGATCCATATAGCCGACCCACCTAGTGAAAACAAGGTAGAAGGATCCATTCAATATCTTGTTTTCCGAAGCACTTCCATGAGATATCATCTGGTCCCACGACTTTTCCATTTTGCATCCCTTTCGAAGCTTGTTCTACTTCTGAAGTTTGAATTTTACGATGAAAATTAAAATTTCTATACTCATTTGAACTACTTAAATTGCCTAAGTTAAGTTGGTTCCCTAAACCTTCATTAAAAAGTTAATGAAAGTAAATCCTCCACCGCTCTTTTATTTCGCTATCATTTACTAGTACTTATCACATTCGTCTTTAATACATCTTATTTGGCTAAGATCTCTTGTTTTCCTCTCTCTCGCTTTAGCTATTTTATAAATGTTTTTTCCCCTTCTTTTGTATCCAAGTTTTGATATAATCGTTCAAAAATTTTATTTTTTGCTTCATTCACTGATTTCTTAACCTCTTTCTTTGCTATTGTATATTTTTTTAAGTTTTCCTCGTTCTTACAAATATATAATTCCTTATAGGCTATTCGTTTTTCCTTCACTTTCTCTTGTACTTTCTCATTCCACCATCAAGATTCCTTACTTGGTGGTGCATGTCCCTTTGACTCACCGGGTACACCCTTAGCTACTATTTTCAACTTTGATATCATCTTATTCTATGTCGTATTAGCGTCACTGTATATGTCATCTAATGTTTGTATTCCTACCCTCTCCTTCAATATGTTTTGCTTCCCATCCTTTAACTTCCACCACTTAATTCTAGGAGTCGTGTATATTTTTCCTCTATTGATATTATGATTAAGGCGTATATCCAACACTACTAATCTATGTTGGGTAGTTAAGCTTTCTCCAGGAATGACCTTATATTTTTTATACAAATCTTCCTATCTCTCTTCCTAACCATAAAAAAATCAATTTATGAAACAATTAAAAGATGAAACACAATAATAAACTAGATCGATACAAATTAAGAATTCTATGAATAGATATTGATTAAGACATCAAAGTAATAACTGTAATGGACTATAAATGCATGATAAAGAAGAATACCTGTAGAATTCTCTAATTGCTGAAATGGATTTTTCTCGTAGAACATTTTCTGAAAATATTTTTGTTTCGCGAACTGTTGATAGGCTGCTCATAGAAGTGCCATGGGTACGCCCAACAGGAAGTATTGTTGTAGAAGATCTATCAAAGGAACGATCTGAGATCTTTGAATCTCTGCTCCTTTGTTGATTATTTCGATATCCAAGGCTTAGTTCATCAAATGCTGCTCCAGTGGACCTTTCTGCCATATAGCTAGTACCATTTGTGCCAGGTACAGTTTGACGATGTTCCCCAACTGAAGCAATTTCACCACTGGGAATATTGGATATTGATGGATGTCCTCTGATAGACATTCCTCTGGCCAGGCCACCTTGAGGACCCAGGGTAATAGAATCATCGTCAGTAGACCTGTGTTGGAGGGGAAGAGACATGGTTCGCCCTTCAGACTGATGCCTATCCTCTAACCGTACATCTTGTGTACCTGAGCCACGAACTTGAGGTGGCAATCCACGAATACCAGAAACCTGCTGGGAACTAGGAGAGCTTAGTAAATTGGACCCACGGGAACCATAATCAACTGCTGAACCACGTTTTGGGACATTACTCATTATAGGACCACGAGACAACCTACTAGACTGAGCTTGTCTTTCTTGAGCTGCATCTCTGTGAAGCTCATCAATCTTCTTAGGTCCCTCAACTTTTCTCCTTTGTTGCCATTTATTTTTTCTAAGATCAATTGCATCTCTCAACATGAATCTTACACGAGAAGATAACTTTTGATTAGTTGATAGCTTAGCTATCATGTCAAAGTATGCATCCATATGTTCCTTTGCCTTAGGGTGATCTATCATCTCCCCAATCGTACTCATTAACTTGCACAATGCTTCAATATCTTCCTCATCAGGATTTTGATATTGACCTAACAATTTCTTGATGCACTCATGCATGATTCTCTCTGTCAACATCTTTTTCTTGTATAGTTCTCCTATCAAACGTATATTACCCAACATTAGCCTTCGGGCCCGGAGCTTTTTTTCTTCCCTTTCCTCTTTGGACTGTTTGATCTCACCTTCCTCTTCATCTTTATTAGCTTCTGCTTGTTCTTTCTCCCCTCTTTCAAATTCTTCTTGGCATTTGTTCAGGAGCAATCTTTTGAAAGTTATCTTTTCATTGTCTTCATTGAAATCTGGCAGCACTTGAGCTAGATGGAAACAGAAATTTGCATACATTTCACAAAATGTTGGTTCCGTCAAAGCCTTGTCAAAAATTTGTGATATGACACCAGTAAGGGTGACCGCATTGTCTATGTTAACCTCACTGACCTGGGCAATAAGTTTGTCAAAATTTTGAGGTGTCAATTTGTTAAGAATAGCTTTTATTTGTCTTTTCTTCACCTCTTCCTCATCAGAAGCTTTGCCCACTTCATACTTCTTCTCAGCTTTGTGCATTACTTGTAAGGGTGTATGAGGGGAGGGTATTAAACCTCTTGCATGTTGCCACCGATCTGTAACAAGATTGCCACGTGGTAAGCCTACCTGAGATACCAGAGACTGCATTGGCCCTGAATGTATTCCCCCTCCAAATTGATTTGATGTCTGCCGAGGAAGATTCCTCAGAACCACATGACTGCCAACTTGCCCAGGACGAAGGCTGACAGTTGCATTTCCATGTCCATAATCCATCTTGTTTTCACGGCTAAACGATATTTGTGGTTTCAACCACTTGTCATCATCCATAGAGCCCACTGTCCGTCGATCTGCTCGAGAAACACCTGATAGTCGATCATTGACCCTCCCTGGGCTTGGGGATGGTGATTGGCCTGATGGATTGACCAACAATGCATCGAAATCTAAACCAGGCTCAAAATTCACAGGAAGCTGAGTAAAATATTGCGAGAGGGCCATTAGAAAATCCCTGGAGTATTTGTTTTGGTTATTGGCTTCATAACCATCACTATGTTTATGTTGCTTTGCTGGATCATCATTAAGCTGTCGATGACCTGTCGTTTTTAGTTTTGGAGTTGAAATATCAGCAGCATTTTCCCAGTCATCCAGCTCAGCTCTGTTATGCATATCTTCTTCATTTGAAGCAGCATCCTTACTGGGATTGCCAGTCTGTGTGTTATTTATTACAAGTGTTGAATTATTTATAGTTTCCAGCTTTTTGACAGTATGTTCTTCCTCTGGACCCTTGTATGCAGTGTAAAGATCAGACATGTCAGCGGCATCAGCTTTAGATAGCATTTCCTTTTTCTTCTTTTTGCCAGTGGTAATCTTAGGCTTTGGAGTTTCTGACAGAGGTTTCTCTGTTTGTCCCAAGCCTGTCATAGAAACCAATACATCACCATGTGAATCCAAATGTTTTGATTCTGGCTTGCCCTCACTACTAAAATCCAAAAGTTTTGACTCAGGCTTATGTTCTACAGAAAAAGGTTGATTAGATACAGTGGCTTTCTCCATGGAGGCCCCAACCGAATCAATTAAATCAACATCTTTGCTGGATTTCATTTCATGTTTAGTTGACAATGAATTAAGTATAGTCTTTGAGTCATCCAAGTTAAAATATGCACCATTGGGCCTATTTTGTAGAGTTAGTATCTGGTTTTCCTGCTTCTGACTACCAACATCACCATCGGAGCCATTTTGCAGTTTCTCAATCATTTTATCATACTGACCAGATCTCACTTTTCCAAAATTTTCTAGACTGTTATCTTGTTCTGATGATGTAACTGCATTTGCATGCTCAGAAGATTTTACATGTGTGGAAAGAGAATGTACTTCAAAATCATTAGGGTCCTTTGATGAATCATCTGATGATTTAGATTTCTCAGGCATTGCTACTTCTAATATGTGGTCTTTCCTAACCTCCAAAACTGTGTTAGCCACCATTGAGTTAGCATCCATATTTTTGGTGTCGGTTCCATCAATTATTGGGTACAAAGAAGAAGGAGATGCAGAAGGAAAATTCTCTTTGAATGAATAAGCATAACCTAGTAAAGCATCTTGGGATGCTTCATTTTTCAGTACTTCTTTGGAAGAGCTAAACTCAGCAGGCATAACCTTACCTTCAATTGGCTCAATTGCTTCCACATTTAAAAGAATTGTGTTTGCAAATTCAGGAGACACCGTTGCTCCTTCAGCAGAATATGCATTCAACTACAATAATACAAACAAAATTGCTGATGAAATAGGCTAAATAAAAAAGAGAAAGGAAAATTAAGATACAGACCTGATGCCTTTGTTGGGAGTTTCTAGAATCCTTATTACATGACTTCCACTGATTATCCTTAAAAGAATCAGATCTTTGAATAGGTTTGTTTCTACTGCCATCATTTCCAGCCAAATCAATTCCAAAATCCCCAGTAGTTTCAGAAGGTGATGAATTTTCACAATGTGTGATCTGTGTTGAAATAACTGAGACAGCATCAGTACTACTTGTTTCATTGACAGGCAATTTAACAGTGTTTGACTGTCCAGAGAATGATTTCAGTTGTTGACCAGGTCCATTCAGTTTGGTTGCTGTCTGTTTTTGCTTATAACTCGTATTATCTTCAGTTGCCTTCACTGATTTAGCTGGTTCTGCCTTAGTAGAAGGCATACTGATAACCACAGAAGGTGTAGACAAGGATGCACCAACTTTCACACTTTGTGAGCCAACAGAAGGCTTTATTGTTACCAGGACTGCATTTGACAAGGAGGCAGAAACTGGTAAGGTATCCAAGTTAACCCCTTCAGGAAGGCCACGCAAAGGTGCAGAAGATACAGATTTTCCACTAGGAATCATGTTTAAGATGGATGAATTCAAGGTCAAATTTTGCCCACTTTGATTGACAGGATAACTAAATCTTGGAGCTTGTGAACTTGTAGGCATCTGTCCAATTACCAGAGGAACATTAGTAGGAAACATAAGCTGAGGATGACTGTAAGAAGTTTGCTGCATGGGGGAAAAGAAACTCATCTGATGAGAGGCAGCATATGGTAGAACAGACTGAGACTGGGGAACATTCGGAAGTACCCTGTGTGCAGTAGATACACTATCTTTGATTATGTCAGTGTTTTTGTCAAGCTTCAACTCTTCATGAGTATCTGGATGAGTAATTTTTACTGTCGGTGTAACACCATATTTTCCAGAATGTTGAGTAAACTGACTAATTCCAATTCCCAGGCTCCCTAACTGTTGTGGCAATGGGTGGCCAATTGGAGGAACAAGTCGTATGCCTTGTCCTGGATGCATTATTGTTTGCTGTTGCACATAATGAGTTTGAATGCTAGGAACATAAATCTGCTGTGCAACTTGGGAATTATTCCCTATGGATAAAGCTATTGGCATTTGCAGTGAATTAGCTGTGAGACCAGGTGGCTGTAACTGTACATTAGGGCCACCAAATTGAGTAGGAACCTGTGGTTGCTGAGGTTGATATGGCATAGCCATGGGAAAGGACATTCCAGGAATAGAAAGAGATGATGATTTTGGTACTGGTAGAACTGGGGCAGATGGAACAGGAACAGTGAGATCCCTTTTTACATGTACATAATGGGATTCCTCACTACTGGATTGACTAGCAACAACAACATCCTTTTTCATTTGTTGTTGTTGTTGTTTAGGAACAGAAGGTGCAGACATCTTAGGAGAGGTTCTGAGTGACTCAGTCCTAGCCTACAAAATTAGCAGATTAAACTCAATATTGCTAATTTCTATTCATAGATACTGAGATATTGTAGATAAAAGCATATTTTAGGTGGCACATTAACAATAGACACTTACCAGAACCAATCTTATAAATTAGCCATACTGTTTACTACCAGAATGCCACTTCTTTCTTATATTTTTAGAGACACGAGGAAGTCAATATAGTCCTTTGTATCTTAACTTAGATACTGATAACAAATAGTTAACTTGCGGGCATACAGGTAATTCCATCAACCAACCGAACAGAAGCATATCTGTTAGATTGTTAGGTTGGACACAACATGTTGCATAAAGATCAAGGCCAACGGGGTTATATACCTATCAAACCTTAGAAGTAATTGATATCTGTTCTCAAATGGCAATGAAGTGTTGCTCTCTTCAATATCCTGCTTCGAAACCAGGTCCAGGTCTCAAAATTCAACATCATTGTCCCTCGTGATCATCAAGATGTGCATATTCCAAATATTTAAGGTCGAGTACAAGGATCTTATCTCTCAATTCAGCCCTAAGAAGTAAGAATGACTAAATTACAAGTAATAATCAAATCAATTAAATTATTTGGAGTTTCCTTTGGTCACCCCCACGCCCTATATCTTATACTTATTGATTTAATTTGTCAAACTATAGGATAAATAAGTCACTTTGATCTTATTCATACCATCAATGGGAGATACACATAATTTAATCCCTAGTAAAAGTCTGTTTAATTATTCTCTTTTCTATAGCCCCACCATCATACTCCTATCACTGCATTATTCCTTTTTTTGTAAGTGTTTCATTGTGAGAATCAAACAGTATAATCCACACTCTATCTTATTAATCAAATCTTCGATAATATCAATCCAAGGTATCAATCAAACCCCCTTAATTAAATTTTAGGTCCATCATCATGTTGATTACTTTTTTATTTAGTGAAATTACATCTCTCATATTCAATTTAAATCATACTTAAAAGCACTATTTTTCTAAATTGTTCTCCACATGTCAGATTTAATCTATGTTACACTTTCATCAACTATTTTAATATGATTTACAAATAATATATACCTAAGAGATTTTTCTTGGATATAATTAGTAGTTACTAACGAGACCGAACTGGTTGTTTATCTTTGTCGTGCAAGCTATTTTTCAATATAGTGTTTGCTAAGAAAATTGGTAAGATCTAGGTGACTAATTTAAATAACATACCAACCATATAGCCAACGTGTTAATTTGCTGCATATGACCACATATGCACCGAATAGCAAGATGCAAACCCATATGGAAAATGTGAATGCATTCTTGAATACTGAAACAAAAGAAAATTTTGTTTTGCATGAATGAACACAAAATTATTCATAATTGCACAAGCTAGATAAGCATTAAGACAAACTTAAAAGGCCTAAAGTGACAGCTAAAAATGTTTGGAGAAATGTTATTATTAGTGCAATCAAGCCTCGTGTGACTAAGAAAACAAGCCTATCATTTTGAACATGCAAGCACCAATAAATCACATTGGCTATGGACAAAAAGAAGTTAACATTATTCATGAGTGATTCAAAGACCAAACCACTGAGCAATGTTTGAAAATGCAGAACTATTTAAGGTACTGCAATCTCTCTCACTTCACTCTGAATTTATCATAAAAACTATTGGAGATAGGATTCTAGATCACCAGATGACGCGTTTTGAACACCTAGGGGTTATCATGCCTCTATCTTCTTAATGATCACAAATTCATCTAAATGAACAAAAAACTGTGTCCAAGGAATTTTTTGTCATCAACTGTTAAGATCTATTCTGATATAGAACATTTAACTTGGTACCAAAAATAAGATATCTCCAAATGCTTAAGCCCAAAACATTGAAGCAAAAAATCAAGGACTATGAACCAATACAATTGCCCACTTCTTGTGAGACAAAATGAGATGCTACAAACTTACAATATCATATATATATAAGATTATCAAAATACAAGAGAAAACAAAAAATTCAGACCACATATGAGACCCAACAGTTGTTCTGATACTACCAGGTATCGATCATCATGAGTTTTCCCATAATGGGTAGACAATCTGATAAAATGATTAAGCATCAAATCTTACTGACCAACACCATCACCCTTAAATTTTCCATACAGGACTGAACCAAAGTATAACAAATATTCTATCAATCAGATGAAAAGAATTAACATGGTGAATGAGAAGTAAATAGACAGAAGAAATCCAACACTGTAAACTTACTAGTAACTGTGAACTAGGACATATGATAAACAATCATTGTAATGTCAAAAATATAGCAGACCTGGTTGTGATTTTGCTCATCTAGATTTGGCGGAGCTGAGGTGGTCCGAGCAGGAACAGGAATCTATAATAATCAAGATGAATATACGTAGGTGAATACAAAAACAAGGAATAAAGAATATCAGGATAATCATTGAACTGGCAAGATATTTATTATTTACCTGTAATCCATTCATTATTCCAGGATTTATTGAGCCAAACTGAAGAGCAACAGTGTTGGATGCATCACCTGAGCGCATAAAAATAAGACTAGCATTGAAAATCTACCTCTTCTTACAGATTTCTTTCTTTCAATAATACATCAGTAAGTTTTATACATGTTCAAATTCTGACAGGCAACAGCTTAATGCGCCAACTCAGAGTAAACAAAAAATATTAATCATAAAATGACTATGCTGGACCTTTAGTTGGTGTGGAAGGTGCTTGGGAATTCGAAAATTCAGCACTGGATTGAGAAGATGGTGGCTTAGGGATATCTCGGGAAGCATTTCTGGGGATTGGCATATCGACTGGTTTCATAGATCTTGGGTCAGGTACATCTGAAAATTCTGTGAAGACCAACGTCAGAAAATATTAGCTGTCATGTCATCCTCATAATCTACAATATGCAGAAACCCTACCATGCTAGTAAAGTGGTTCTTGCTTGACGACTACATCTTCAGCAGTATGTATATTTATGAACATGAATACAGAATTACATTGGAAAAAAGGGGGGGTCAAATACCAAGTGAGTGAGTCTGGAGCTGAGCACCATTCTCAAGAGCATGATGACGAGCAGTGCCACTTGCTTCATAACATGCATTTCTGGCAACAGATTGACTTTGTACATTAGAAGACTTTCTGAAGCTACAAATATCAAAATTAATGAAGTCAATCATAACCACTAATTTCCTTCAGAAAACAAAACCAAACTAAAGATAAGAACAAATAACATTAGCAATAAAATGCAAGTGATCAATTTAAGAAAAAGGCTGCCATCAAAAGCAATCTCTTGCAAACCCTAGGTTTCCTGAAGGATTCAAAGTAAATATATATGAAGGCAAGAAAGCAACACCTTCGGGTAGTCGACAATGACGGTGAAACAGACGATGGAGAAGGAGCAGTAGATGTGGAGGAGATGGGCGGAGGGGCGGAGCGGCCGCCCTTCCAGCCGCCGCTGCCGACGAATCCCCTTTGCTGACTGGCGCTGCCCAATTGAGCCGATTTCTTGAGCTGCCCGTCAGTCCTCTCAACCCTAGATTGATTGACGGGCATAAATCCAGCAGCCGTTACCCCTGCAAATCTAAACAATAATGATCGCCAAAGACAGAGAGATCAAGCAAGCACGCAAAATATAAAACCAATTCATAACTCCTCACTACATGAAATCCTAGCACTCCCACCTTTTAATAGATTCCGCAAGAAATCCAGTCGATCGGAAACAAACCCAAAAACAAAACTGCCCGGAAGAAAACCTAGATGATGAAAGCAACTGGGGGAGTGCGAGGAATCGAATCGCTCACCTGAGAGCTTGAAGCCAGACAAACTAGCTCGGCTTAGGGAGATTACGCTTCCCCCGTGACTGGGATGCGAAGGAAGCGGGAAGGACGAACGTCGAAACAAGACGAGGGAACGAAAAGGAGAAGGATTAAACAAAGAGCGGTGAAGTGGGCGATAATCGAGACAGTGGGAAACCTTCGAAACCGTGTGAGGTGTTGCCGAGGCGAGAGCAGATCCCCTGGTCGCAAAAACGCGAACTAGGAGATGGACCACGTCTAATTGCGATCGGATCGTGATCCGATCGTAATTTATTACGATCCCTTATAGGATTCATCATGCCTCCCCAAGTTATAGTTTGAGTTCGAACAGATAACCGAAGGCCACCCGAAAGTCACGATGAAAAATTTAAAGTTTAGGATTTAGAGTTTAGGGTAACATGGGAGGCACGATGAACCCTAGAAGGGATTGTAACAAATTACGATCAGATCGCGATTACGATCCGGCCGCAATTGGACGTGGTCCATCCCTTGGTCCGTGTTTTTGCGGACAAGAGGATCTGGCCTCTGCCGAGTCAGCCCGTGTGAACCGGACAAATTTGGAGGTTTAGTTGGGAGCATATCCTCTGTCTACAGTTATCTCTGGTCCTTATGTCATAATCATCAGCCGGCGATTCATCTAATCGTCAATCGGACATCATCGACGTCCTTTAGCCATCATCTCAAATCAAACTATATCCGGGGATATGATAAATCCATCGAGATCACCGCAATTGTGGTTTCGTCGAATCCGACAAAATCGTAATTACGGCGATTCCAACTAGTTCACCGTTATCTAGGGTATCGTTTGATTCGGAATGACGATCTTTGATCGTCAATGATGTTCGATCGACGATCGAATAAATATACCACATCACCGATGATTATGAGATATGGGGACAGAAGAAATGAGACAGAGGATCCCATTTCAAGTTAGTTGGTCTACGAGAGCAATTAATTACACAAACTCAAAAGGAGTACGGACTTAAAAATTAAAGGAAATAAAGTGAAAATTTTAGATTGTATTTGATACGTTTATTTTTCATTTTTATTTTTATAGAAAATAATATTTTTCATAAAACATATTTAGTTTGTATTTTTCAAATTTATTTTTCAGAAAAAAATATAATATTTTTGAAAAATTAAAAAATAAAATAAAATTATTTTTTTAAAAATAAAAAATATAATTTTTAAAAAATAAAAATAAAAAATAGACCAAATCAAATATTGTCTTATTTATTCAACTTTGTCGATTCTATACTCCTATAGAAAAATAATAATTTTTCATACATAAATCTATGTCTATTTATACATATTTAATTGTTCACGAAAATAAAAAATTATTTTTTAAATTAGCACTATGTATCTAACTCTTCAAATCAACAGTAATTTTTAAAAGACACATTTCAAATTTGATTTTATCTAAAACACACATCTAAATTTCAAAATTCTCAAAAGACACACCTCATTTTTATCCATTGACAGCATACTTTTCCTTTTCTATTTCTCCCCATTTAATATTTTCTCTTTCCACTCTTTCCTTTATCTGCAACCATTTTTCTTTTTTTTTTCCTCTCTTATTTACTTGAATATTTATTCTCTGTTTTTTCCTTTCTCATTTGCATACAATATTTATTTTCTTTTTTTTCCTCTCTCCTTTATCTACAACATTTTCTTTTTTTTTTAAATTATATTTATCTTCTAAATTTATTTATTTTTAGGAGAAATATAATAAAATATTGAAATTATTTTTTTATGTTTTAATATTTTTTATTTTTAAATATTTAATTATAAAAGAAAAAATTAAAATTAAAATTAAAATAAATAATGTGAACTAATTTTTATTAATTAACATAATTTAAAAAAAATAAAAAATCACTTTGATGCTAATTTTTAAAAATCAACATCACAACTTAAATACAACATCATTTGTTGTGGTGTTGATTTTCGAAGACCAACGTCATAATGTAGGTTTTGATCTCACACTGTGATAACAATCTTTAGAAACTAGTGTTAGAATTTTTTGAAGGTTTCAAATTGCTTTGAGCACTATTAGGAGGGAATTAAAAGAATAAATGAGGGCTTATTTGGACTCAGGTTTACATAATAAACTCATAGTATTGGTGCTGGGAGTACCAAATAATCGAACCTGATTTTGATATTGGCAAAGGTTCAAAGTTAAGATTCATTGTGATCTAACATGTTACTCTAAGTATGTAGGAAAGTCCTAGTTGGCCTAGGTTAGTCCTGGTCAAGGGTTGGACAATGAAGACCTGACCAAGGGTCTAACACAAAGACCTGATTTGGAGGACTAAACACTAACACTTGGCCCAGGGCTAGGCAATGAAGTCTTGGTATGGAGGATCGGACATAAGACTTATCGAGGACGACAGACAGGAGTCGAGACTGGTCGAGGATTAGATGTTGCGAGTTCCGGAATCAAGATCAGAGGTCGAGGAAAAGTCCAACCGGAGATCCGATTGGCAAAAGATAAACTCTCCTGAGATGAGTAGGCGAGGACGCGTTCCCCGGAAGAGGAAATAGTAGGTCTCGGTCTGACCTAGGGTTTCGAGCGAAACTTAAAAGTCAAGACCAGACAACCGGAGTTTTCAAACACATGCACATTCATATATACTCTTTTTTGTGTTTTTCTAACTCGGTTTTGTAACGAATCAAAAGAAAGTTGGAGACTGGATCAGGCACCCGCATCAACACAGGTGCCCGGAGGTCCAGGAGCCGAAATACAGGGACCTGAGATGCCTTCGACTCAAGCGGGGTTGAGCTGGCACGCGCTAGTTGGTCATTCCACATCGCCATATAGGTGCTCGGGAATCGATAGAACTTCAAGATGAAGTTTCGACGATCAACTGTCACATCATCGCAATATGTCCGCCTGTATAGCTATATAGGCGCTCGGCATCAACTATATAAGGGACCTTCAACCAGTGCATTAGGAATCAACTTTGCTACAAGTTTGGCTCTTGTGTGTTGCGCAAAAGATCTCTCCACGACGCCGAAACGATACTATGACAACAACGTGTTTGTTCTTTTGTCTTTCCAAGTTGTTTGTATACTTAACTCTTTCTTATGTACTTTCATATTCATATTTGTGATCATCTTCCGAATTATTAGTGATTGCTCGAAGTAAAGGATCAAGGATCGTGGATCTTGGAATAGGAGTCATCACACATTCCAAACCAAGTAAAAATAAGTTCGTGTTAGCGTGTTTGCTTTTCTCTTGTCTTCTCTTCTTTCCATTGCCTACTCATTCATTTTATAAGTCCAAAATTGAAATTTTGTTAAGAGCACTATTCACCCCCCCCCCTCCTATCACACTCCTCAATCCTTCACATAGGAGTTAGAATAAGTCTGATTAGAGCTCCCTAGTTTCATTAATGAGTTTTGGCTGAAACTCATTAATGCACCTAGGAAACTCGGATTTTTAAAATTTTACAATGAGATAGAAGTGTGGAGTATATAGAAGGATCTATGGTGAGAAATCCTAGTCCTGAGTCTCCTACACGAAATTATAGGCCCGTACCAATTGGTACAAAATATGAAACTTTCTAAACATTTTGAGCAATGTTGGAAATCCTTTAAAATGATAATAGAGAGCATATGTAGATTCCTGCGCATTATAGAGACCTATATAAGTTAGAATAAGTCCAATCGAAACTCTCTAAGTCCATCATGGGTTTTGACCAAACTCATTGATGAACCTAAGGAACTTGAATTTTTGAAAACTTGTAATGAGATCGAAGTATGGAGTATGTAGAAGGGATATATAAGAAATCATAATCTTGAGTCTCCTACACAAAGTTATACGGCCATGCCAATTGGCATAGTTTGGAACTTTCTAAACATGTTGAGCAATGTTGGGAATCCTTTATGATAATAACGGAGAGCATATTTGGACTCCTGAGCACTACAAAAACCTACATAAGTTGGAATAAGCTTGATTGAAACTTTCTAAATCCAATGGGTTTTGATTGAAATCCATTGATGGGCCTACGGAACTTGGATTTTCAAAAACTTGTAATGAGATGGGAGAGGTTAGTGTGTAGAAGGTATATATGATGTCCGATACTGGTCCTAAGATATGTAGGCAAAATTTTGGTCGCATGCTAACTAAAATAGACGTTAGTGTTGGTTTTCAAAGATCAACATTACAATGGTGATGGTCTTCAGAAACCAACACAATAATTTTGGTTCTGATCATAGATTATGGTGCTGGTTTCCAAAGATCGACTCCAAAGTGGTGTTGGTATTTGAAACCAACACCATAGTGTTCTGAAAGTTTCAAATCATTTTGAGCATTTCTAGGAGGGATTTAAAAGAGTAAACTGTTGGAAACGGATGGCTAGAGAGGGGGGGTGAATATAGCCAATCTCTTTTATCTTTGGCACTTATCAAGATTTCTGCACTCAATCTTATCAGTAGCACAGCGGAAGAAATAAAGCAACAGAGCAGTGCAGAAAACCAAAACAGAAACCGAAAACAAACAACCACAATTAGCAAGATCGCTAACAAGGAGGGTTTACAAGGTTCGGGGATAACTTGCCCCTACTCCTTGGCGTGCCCTTAAGGTGGGCGATCCCTTGATCGTCGGCAGATCAAGCCCCGGTTATCACCGGATAGGAAGCAACCTCCTTCTCAGTGGAGAAACCTCTCCACAGTGTTTCAATCACAGATGAAGTTTAAGCACAAAGAAACAACAAGAAGGATCTTACTCAAACACTTAGCAAGGACAAGAACACATCAAGCTTCCCTGAGCTCCACCCAGTGGCGATCTTACGCAAGAACCCTTCTTCGTGTCTTCCCACTGTCGGACTCCAAGCTTCTTGTTCTCTCCTTCAAGCGCTCAAGTAATGGATGATTGCTTCTCGAAAATCAGTAGCTTGCTCAAGGTGATGAAACTTCAAGAACTCAGCAAACTTGTTATGGAGAACTCAAGGCGCAGCAAGAAGACTGTATTCAAACTCTGCTTCCATGAAGCCAGCTTCCGCGCTTTTGATTCTCCACACAGCACCAGGTGACAACATCCTCCGTAGCCTCCAGCTAGCACACTGCCAACGCCAGCTACCACTGAGCCCTCTCTGGTCTTCCTGAGATCCCCTCAGCCAAGCCCCAGTCCCGGCTCCAGTCTGCAGCTCGGCCGTTGCAACCTGAAATGGAGAATCGGACAAACCTGCTCCAAGGAAAGCCTCTATTGACCTCTCCTTGAGTGTTTGAATCCTCCCCTGTCACCTGCAGCTTAATCAGAGTGTTAGAGCAGTGTATCACACAGTAAATCAAGTATCACACGTAAGTGGCAGGAAATCGGATACGTTCAGATGCGATTAGAGCGTCTGACAGTGCATTTGAATTAAAGTGATCGGTCACCGGACCGATCAGAGCGACTCCTGATCGGTCACCAGACCGATCAGGCTAGGTCCAGACCGATCAGGCTCCGTCCTGATCGATCCCCAACGCTCGATTAGAAATCGTGATTTCTTTGTGACTTCTCCTAGATCGATCACCAGACCGATCCCAGGTTGTGGATCGTTCACCCGACCGAACCACCCCTTTCTTGGGCGATTTCTGAGCTTCGCAGTCCAGACCTCCTGATCGGTCACCGGACCGATCAGGCAACCTCCTGATCGGTCACCAGACCGATCAGATCATGATCAGACCGATCAGGCTCCGTCCTGATCGATCATAGAGAGGAACCTGCGACGCTGGATCGTTCTCCGGAACGATTTGCACAGTGATCCTGATTGGTCACCAGACCGATCAGGTGCAGATCAGCAAGGGAACTCAACCTCACTGTTCGCTCCCTGATCGGTCACCAGACCGATCAGGAGCCAAGCAATGGGTGAAACACACTCTCCCTGATCGGTCACCGGATCGATCAGGAGCAGTACAGTAGGTTCCCAACCTCACTGTGTGCTCCCTGATCGGTCACCAGACTGATCAGTCGTTGCTGGATCGGTCACCAGACCGATCCACAACAGAGCAGCGTGCCAGCTTCCCTGATCGATCACCAGACCGATCCAGGGACTTAAACATAGCCCTCCAAGCTAAGTTCTCTTCCACCTTTGCCCTCCAAGCCAAGGATTTTTCACCTAACCCTCCAAGTTGGGAATTTGCACCTAACCCTCCAAGTTAGGACTTTTCACCTAGCCCTCCAAGCTAGGACTTTTCACCCAACTCTTCTGGATTAGGACTTTCCACACCTAGCCCTCCAAGCTAGGACCTGACCCTCCAAGCCAGGACTTTTTCACCTAATTCTCCAAGATGGGAATTTGCACCTAACCCTCCAAGTTAGGACTTTTCACCTAGCCCTCCAAGCTAGGACTTTTCACCCACCTTTTCCGAATTAGGACTTTTCACACACCTAGCCCCCCAAGCTAGGATTTTCAACACCTAACCCTCCAGGTTAGGATTTTCCCAATACCTAGCCCTCCAAGCTAGGATTTTCCATACCATGCCTGATCCCCGATCAAGACTTAATCATAATCAATAATCATCCACCTAAACTAAAATTGGTGTCAACACCAAAACAACAATCAGGGCCAGACTGCATCAACAATCTCCCCCTTTTTGTTGTTTGACAACCCGATTTTAAGTTTAGGGATCCTCAATCAATTTTTCAAAATTTAGAATCATAGAGGAATCCAGATCCTCCCCCTACAACATGATCAACCTAAACTTAACCAACCAACACTCTCCCCCTTTGTCAAACACGAAAAAGGTCTAGACGGACTGTTAAGTTTAACCATACTCCCCCTCAACCCTAGGGGTATCTCAAATCAACAAGGATATGAATGATTTTTGGATAACCATATGACCACATGTGAAAAAGATAGAGCAAGATATAGTAATCACATGCATCATACGAACATGAATTAACAACTCACAAAGCATGTCATAACAGTCATATGTATCAAGTAGACATGTCATTGAAAGCATGATCAAGGAGATATAGAATGAGGCATATAGTCAAAACATCACCATATAATCTACTAATGAGCATAAAATGACAAGAAATACATCATGCCATAACAAGTACACGCAAAGATAGCGACTATACAGAAAATATCCAGACATATAGTAGGTGCAACTCAATGCCATAACAAGTAAAAGTCAAAACGGACACAGCCATCAAAAGATCAGAAATCAATCAACCAACAGCAGAGAGCAGTCAATCGTCAGCTGGATCATCGTCGGAATCATCAATGTAGATGATATCCCCCGGTGAAGGGCCACTGGGAGATGCACTATCAGGAAATGTGTGATGATACCACTCTTCATACCATCTGTCCTGGAATGAGCTCATGTCTGAGATGTCAGATGCTAGTGTAGCCAGGCGTCGATCGAAGGATTGACACTCTGAGCGGACCTCCTGTCGCCAGAGCTCTGAGATATGCAATTCGTGCTGCAGCATCCGCTCTAACTCCGCAATCTGCCATCGGAGGTCAGGAGCCCACTCATCATAATCATCTATATCAGCGGGCTGCTCCTGGGAATGGGCTGCTCCTGGAAACTCCCCCATATGTCTCTGATTCTTCCAACGCAACCCTCATGATCCGACAACAATACCAGACTAGGCCAACATGCGATGATCAAGTCGGCAGTCCTGTCGCACCATAGGTACAGTACGACCCTGTGAAACATCGATCCCAACGGACTGCAGCCAGGCAGTGATGATATGGCCGAATGACATATAGATCATCTGGCCATACCTCAGACCATGGACAATGATGGAGAAATAAATGGACGGTGCTATGTCAAAATCTAACTGCAGATGCATCCCGTAAAGCATCAGGCAGTGGAATGGATGGATCTCATCAAGATGCTTTGAAGTAGTCGGAAGGAGACAATTTGTGTAATCTTAAACAGAACATAATCAACGGGGGATAGATGGAGAGCAAGAAACGTGGGAAACGTACGGGTGCGCGCACCGGAACCCCGTGGCCTGGGGTGGCCTAGAAAATGCTCATAGATGGAGTCAGGAGTGACTTCAGTAAAGGGGACAGGAAGAGGGTCAAGAAGATAGGGATAGAGCGAAAAGTCATTATCGGAGCGACGGCAACCCAGAAACACAGTGAAGGCTAATAAGGTAAAATCAAGATCGACACTGGCGACACGGGTCCGCCACCCCGTGCCCTCCCCATTGGCCAGATTATTGTAGAATTCAAAGACCAAATCAACATTGACTGGCCTCTCTAAGAAAAGGATGTTTTGAAGCTCATAGTACTCAATGATTCCTCTCACCGTAGGACAATGTTCATAAACAAAAGTTTGGTCCACTGACCGACATGACATTAGTTTGAAGTTGTGCCAATAAAAGTTTAGGGCATAGTGAATGTTCTGAAATCTAGTATGCGGGGGAGGTGGAGGCCTCGGAGGAGGTGTAGAAATGAAGGGCCTTTGCCCTTAGAACTATCCTCCATAGGTTCCTTACCCTTAGTGGACTTCCTAAAGAGTTGAGTTTATCATACAATGATAGGACCCAATCATAAGGTAGACATTAGATCAAGATCAAAAGTGGGATAATAATGAGGTGAAAGATCGATTTGATCATTTGGTGAGAAAGTAAGGTCACGACACCACACCAAGAATAACACACCATACTTGGTTAGCTTCAAAACATAGTTTATGAACTATTTAAAAAGAAAAACGAAGCCAAAAACTTACTTAGGTGTCATTAGGGAAGTTCTTGAAGGTCTGAAGAGCAAGCAGGAGAAAACCCGGCGCAAGAGAGAGATCGTAAGCCCCTTCAGCGAGAGAACGGTCGCAGGACGCAGGAAGAAGACAGAGCTTGGAGAAAACTCTCTTAGCTCCGGACACTCACGAAAGGGAGGGCACTGGGAAAAGCTCTCGCACAGGGATGCGCAAGAGGGAGGTTTTTCGGCGCTAGGGTTCGGCAGTGGTAAGTTTTAGCGAAGTTAATCGGTTGGTGGATCGGTCCACCAACCAGAATTTAATGCGTCTGAACGGATCACCGTTCAATCTGATCGCGCCCAGATCGATCAGGCTATAGCCTGATCGGACTCACCTGGTCCTGATCGGTCGGGTGACCGATCAGGAGAGCTCCTGATCGGTCGGCTGTCCGATCAGGACACGAACAGTAGGCTCGGAGAGAAACCTCTGAGCTCCCTGATCGGTCTGTGGACCGATCACCATAGGGTGCCAGATCGGTCCGGGGACCGATCCAGGCTAGCTCAGAACACTTGGTCAAAATTCCGGAAGGTCACGGCTTGCCTCGCTGATCGGTCTGTGGACCGATCACCACAGGAAGGAGCCAGATCGGTCCGGGGACCGATCAGGGTTCCTGATACTCCCTTATACGAACTGAAATGTTCAGTTTCAGAATTTCTGAAACTTTCCAACGAGATCTGGTGAAGTTTATCGAACTTGGACATGATCTCATGACTAGAATTGATCCCTGAACAAGAATCAAAAGTCCTTATAGGTTCAACAATCACTTTGATCCATCCAAATGGAGTCAAACTCAATCAACAATCATTCAAGCAATTTCAACTAAGTTTGTATCAAATCCAATGTTCCAATCAAGTTTCCTTGATTGGAATGTCCAAGTATGATCATGGAGCCATATACACATATGTTATGCAATGGTTTTCCCCATACTTGGTCACCACAGTGATTATTATCTCGTCAACTTAATCTCTCAAGGGATGCATTGACATTTTGAGAAACTTAGTTGATCCTAACATCTCACCCCATATCTAGCAAACAAAAACGTTTTGGTAAACCTTATAGTTTGTGTGAGATGTTCCCAAAGTTACCCAAATTGTTTCCCAACAATTTCGAAATAATCATGAACGGTTTGAATGCAATTTGAAATTCATGAAGCACGACACATTCCCAACTCCCGTCTTAGGAAACTAAATTCATTTTCGGAAAGTGGTTTAGTGAAAATGTCGGCTAGGTTTGATTTGGACTCTATATGAGAGAGTACAATATCTCCCCTAGCTACATGATCCCTAATGAAGTGGTGACGCACCTCAATATGTTTGGTCCTAGAATGATGGACTGGATTCTTGGTTAAGTTAATTGTGATAATGTTATCACATAACACTTGCACACCCTTGTAACTTAATTCATAGTCCTCTAGAGTGTGAATCATCCACAACAATTGTGATACACTCTCTCCCATGGCGATATATTCTGCCTCGGTCGTGGAGAGAGCAACACAATGTTGCTTCCGACTCGACCAACTAACTAAAGATGACCCTAAGAATTGGCAACCCCCACTTGTGCTTTTCCGGTCCAACTTACATCCAGCGTAGTCGGAATCCGTATAGCCAATTAAATCAAACGATTCGGTACGGGGGTACCATAGACCGACTCCAATCGTGCCTTTGAGATATCTCAAAATTCGCTTAACAACGATTAAGTGAGATTCCTTGGCACACACTTGATACCTAGCGCACATACCCACAGCAAATAGATATATCAGGTCGACTCGCTGTAAGGTATAGCAAACTGCCTATCATGCTTCGATATTGAGTCAAGTCAACAGGTTTACCACTCTCATCATTGTCTAATCTTGTGTTTGTGGCCATGAGAGTGGTTACCTCTTTTGAATCACTCATATTGAATTTTCGAAGCATTTCTTGTGTATACTTTGATTGGTGCACATGGATACCATCGCGAGTTTGCTTGATTTCAAGTCCAAGGAAGAAAGTTAACTCTCCCACTAGACTCATTTCAAATTCACTCTCCATGTGTCCAATGAACTCATTTAAATAGCCCTTATTGTTTGAGCCACAAATTATGTCATCGACATATACTTGGGCTACAAATTTATTGTCACCATCTCTTCGCAGAAATAGTGTAGGGTCTATTTGGCCTCTAACAAAACCTTTCTCAATCAAGAATGTCGACAACCGCTCATACCAAGCTCGGGGTGCTTGTTTAAGGTCATAAAGTGTCTTTTTGAGCTTGAACACGTGGTTTGGAAATTCGGTACTCTCAAACCCCGGTGGTTGTTCAACATAGAGCTCTTCTCGAATTAAACCATTTAGAAAGGCCGATTTGACATCCATTTGATATAACTTGAAGCCACGATGAGCTGCAAATGCAAGCATCAATCGGATGGACTCTAATCGTGCCACGGGAGCATAAGTTTCATCATAATCAAGGCCTTCAACTTGACTATAGCCCTTGGCTACCAAGCGTGCATTGTTTCTAATGATTTCTCCCTTATGGTTCAATTTGTTCTTGAAGACCCATTTGGTTCCAATAATGGTGGTCTTTTTGGGTCTAGGGACTAAGTCCCAAACTTGACTTCTCTCAAATTGATCTAACTCATCTTGCATTGCAATGATCCAATCGGGATCATTTAATGCTTCATCAATTTTCCTAGGTTCAATTTCGGAAATTAGGGCAACTTCATTAGCCTCATTCCGGAAGAATGATCTAGTTCTAACCCCATGATGGATGTCTCCAACAATTTGGTCTTGGGGATGACTAGAGGCTAATCTAGTTTGCCTTGGTGTTGGTGGTGCTTCTTGTACGGGTTCACTAGACACAAGTTCAGCCTCAGGATCCGGCTAATCTATGGATTGTCTAGGCTCACCGTCATCGGATTCATCACCATCAACAACACTTGGAGTTTCATTCAAACTTAGTCTCCTAAGTTCAAGTTGGACTCCTTCTACATTTTCTGATTGGTTACTCGATTTTGGAATTTCTTCAAAAACCACACCAGAAGACTCTTCAACTAATCTAGACTTCTTGTTGTAGACTCGATAGGCTTTGCTAACGAGAGAATACCCGACTAGTATCCCTTCATCAGCCTTTGCCGTGAACTTCCCAAGATGGTCCTTGGTGTTTAGGATGAACACCTTACAACCAAACACCCTAAGGTGTTTAACCGTAGGTGGTTTTCCAAACCAAAGCTCATGGGGAGTCTTTCCTAGAAACCTATGAATGAGAACCCGATTTTGCACGTAGCAAGCTGTATTTACAGCTTCGGCCCACAAGTAACTCGGGAGTGAGTACTCATTAAGCATGCTTCGTGCAGCCTCTTGAAGTACACGGTTCTTCCTCTCTACAACACCATTTTGTTGTGGTGTTCTAGGAATAGAGAACTCATGCTTATAACCTCTATCCTGACAAAATTCTAAAAACCTTTGGTTTTGAAATTCACCTCCATGATCACTTCTAATTGTCTTAATGGTTGATGATTTTTCATTTTCAACTCTTCTACAAAAAGAAATGAAAATATCTAAGGTTTGATCCTTATATTTTAAAAAGTAAGTCCATGTATATCTAGTGAAATCATCAATGATCACAAAGCAATATCTACTTCCATTCAATGATATGATGGTACTACAATCAAATAGATCCATATGAAGTAAATCTAATGCATTGGAAGTACTTACAGCGCTTTTACCTTTATGTGCAGATTTTGTTTGCTTACCCATTTGACATGCATCACAAAGTTTGTCTTTTTCATACTTGATGCTCGGTAAGCCACGGACTAGTCCCTTGTTGGCCAACTTCCGGATGTTCTTCATGTTCACATGTGCTAGCCTCCGGTGCCAAAGGGTGGACTCTTCTTCTTTTGACATGAAACACTTAGCAGAAACATTAGTAGCACTTTTAAAAGAAACTTGATAAATATTGTCTACTCTTGTTCCTACTAGTACTGTGTCCAAGGTGTCATTGTGTCTAACTAGACATTGACTTGGTTGAAAGTCAATTGTGTAACCCGTGTCACGTAATTGACTAACACTTAGGAGATTAAATTTCATCCCCTTGACTAGAAGGACATTTGAAATTCTAAGACATTCGGATATTTGAATGTCTCCGATTCCTATGACCTTAAGACTACCATTGTTACCAAATGATACGTTACCTCTACTTTTCTTGTGAAGTGTGGTAAACAATGATCTATCCCCGGTCAAGTGTTTGGAGCATCCACTATCAACGAACCAAGTTGATAGATGCTCCCCCTCAATCATAACCTACACAATTTGAAAAATAGAAGTTTTAGGTACCCAAACCTTGGGACCTAAAGCATCAACTAAACATGACTTAGGCACCCATGCCTTGACAACTTTCTTTTGAGTCTTGGGTGTTCTAGATTGTCTCATGTCAGTCCTAGATATGAGAGACACAAATGACGGTTCCTTAGTACGGTAACCAATACCGGCCCTATTGTAAACTGCCTTTTGGGCATTTAGGATCATATCTAGGGTCTTAGAACTAGTTGAGAACTTCCCAAGAATACTCTTGAGCTTCTCAACTTCACTCTTCAATGATTTGTTCTCTTCTACTAACAAGTTATCATGCAAATCATTTACTTCCTCAACCTTAGAGGATTTCAAATTTACAATCTCATGTTTCAAAGATTTAATTTCATCTTCTAGCAATTCAACATGCAAATCATCAATGTTATCATCTCTAGATGCCTTCAATTGATCAATTTCTAATTGCAATGCTTTAACCTTATTCTTTGATTTCTTAAGCATACTAGTTAAACATGCAATTGCTCTATAACACTTTTCAAGCTCGGGAGAAGTTACCTCTTCATCATCCGAAGATGATGAAGCCGTGTTTGAGGAGCTTGAAAATTCATCACTGCTCTCCTCTCCAAGAGCCATGAGTGCCACATGTCTTGTGCTCTTCTCCTCCTTCTCTTCATCGGATGAGCTTGAGGATGACTCATCCCAAGTGGCCTTCAATGCCTTCTTCTTCTTCTTGGATTTTTCTTCTTTCTTTTTGGATTTTTCCTCTTTCTTCTTGAGCTTTGGACATTCATTCTTGAAATGCCCTTTCCTACCACACTCAAAGCAAGAGGCATTAGTCTTATCAAGTTTGGATTCACTAGAGTTACCTCTACTCTTGAAGCGTCGATCCCTCCTCATCATCCTTCGCACGAAGTTCGCCATTTCGGATGAAGAGGAGCCACTGCCATCTTCTTCGGAATCGGACTCGGATTCGGAAGAGGATGAAGATGAAGAGACTTCTTTCTCCTTCTTCTTCTCCTTCTTCTTCTTGTTTGACCGGTCACCTGCAACTAAGGCAATCCCCTTCTCCTTGGGGCCTTTGTTAGCCATTTCATGCAATTCCATCTCACAAAACAAATCATCTAACTTTACAATAGATAAATCCTTGGATACTTTGTAGGCATCCACCATGGATGACCACAAAGCATTCCTTGGAAATGCTTTCAAGACATATCTCACAAGGTCACGATTCTCGACCTTTTCATCAATTGAATGAAGCCCATTGAGGACTTCCTTGAACCGGCTATGAAACTCACTTACCGACTCATTCTCCTTCATGGAGAGATTTTGGAGTTGATTGAGGAACAAATCCCTCTTGGCAATTCTTGAATCCCGGGTGCCCTCATGAAGCTCAATGAGTTTGTTCCACAAGTCCTTCGCACTTGTGAAAGGACCAACTTTGATGAGTTGATCTTTGTTCATGCCACATTGTAGAGTGACAACCGCCTTCGCGTCGGCTTCACTCTTCCGAGTTTGTTCAGCAGTCCACCTCCACGACTCAAGCTCTTTACCTTCATCATCCTTAGGAGGGGTGAATCCCTCCTTCACCGCGAACCAAGTATGGATGTCCATCTTCAAATAGTATTCCATCTTCGATCTCCAATATTGGAAATCAGCGCCATCGAAGAATGGAGGTTGGGTGGTGGAAAGCCTTCTCTCAATGCCATCTTGTTGATAACTCTTGGATGTTAAGCCGTAAACAGAGCCCCAAGCTCTGATACCACTTGTTGGAAACGGATGGCTAGAGAGGGGGGGGGGGTGAATATAGCCAATTTCTTTTATCATTGGCACTTATCAAGATTTCTGCACTCAATCTTATCAGTAGCACAGCGGAAGAAATAAAGCAACAGAGCAGTGCAGAAAACCAAAACAGAAACCGAAAACAAACAACCACAATTAGCAATATCGCTAACAAGGAGGGTTTACAAGGTTCGGGGATAATTTGCCCCTACTCCTTGGCGTGCCCTTAAGGTGGGTGATCCCTTGATCGTCGGCAGATCAAGCCCCGGTTATCATCGAATAGGAAGCAACCTCCTTCTCGGTGGAGAAACCTCTCCACAGTGTTTCAATCACAGATGAAGTTTAAGCATAAAGAAACAACAAGAAGGATCTTACTCAAACACTTAGCAAGGACAAGAACACATCAAGCTTCCCTGAGCTCCACCCAGTGGCGATCTTACGCAAGAACCCTTCTTCGTGTCTTCCCACTGTCGGACTCCAAGCTTCTTGTTCTCTCCTTCAATCGCTCAAGTAATGGATGATTGCTTCTCGAAAATCAGTAGCTTGCTCAAGGTGATGAAACTTCAAGAACTCAGCAAACTTGTTATGGAGAACTCAAGGCGCAGCAAGAAGACTGTATTCAAACTCTGCTTCCACGAAGCCAGCTTCCGCGCTTTTGATTCTCCACACAGCACCAGGTGACAACATCCTCCATAGCCTCCAGCTAGCACACTGCCAACGCCAGCTACCACTGAGCCCTCTCTGGTCTTCCTGAGATCCCCTCAGCCAAGCCCCAGTCCCGGCTCCAGTCTGCAGCTCGGCCGTTGCAACCTGAAATGGAGAATCGGACAAACCTGCTCCAAGGAAAGCCTCTATTGACCTCTCCTTGAGTGTTTGAATCCTCCCCTGTCACCTGCAGCTTAATCAGAGTGTTAGAGCAGCGTATCACACAGTAAATCAAGTATCAGACGTAAGTGACAGCAAATCGGATACGTTCAGATACGATCAGAGCGTCTGACAGTGCATTTGAATTAAAGTGATCGGTCACCGGACCGATCAGAGCGACTCCTGATCGGTCACCAGACTGATCAGGCTAGGTCCAGACCGATCAGGCTCCGTCCTGATCGATCCCCAACGCTCGATTAGAAATCGCGATTTCTTTGTGACTTCTCCTGGATCGATCACCAGACCGATCCCAGGTTGTGGATCGTTCACCCGACCGAACCACCCCTTTCTTGGCGATTTCTGAGCTTCGCAGTCCAGACTTCCTGATCGGTCACCGGACCGATCAGGCAACCTCCTGATCGGTCACCAGACCGATCAGATCGTGATCAGACCGATCAGGCTCCGTCCTGATCGATCATAGAGAGGAACCTGCGGCGCTGGATCATTCTCCGGAACGATCTGCATAGTGATCCTGATTGGTCACCAGACCGATCAGGTGCAGATCAGCAAGGGAACTCAACCTCACTGTTCGCTCCCTGATCAGTCACCAGACCGATCAGGAGCCAAGCAATGGGTGAAACACACTCTCCCTGATCGGTCACCGGATCGATCAGGAGCAGTACAGTAGGTTCCCAACCTCACTGTGTGCTCCCTGATCAGTCACCAGACCGATCAGTCGTTGCTGGATCGGTCACCAGACCGATCCACAACAGAGCAGCGTGCCAGCTTCCCTGATCGATCACCAGACCGATCCAGGGACTTAAACTTAGCCCTCCAAGCTAAGTTCTCTTCCACCTTAGCCCTCCAAGCCAAGGATTTTTCACCTAACCATCCAAGTTAGGAATTTGCACTAACCCTCCAAGTTAGGACTTTTCTCCTAGCCCTCCAAGCTTGGACTTTTCACCTAGCCCTCCAAGCTAGGACTTTTCACCCAACTCTTCCGGATTAGGACTTTCCACACCTAGCCCTCCAAGCTAGGACCTGACCCTCCAAGCCAAGACTTTTTCACCTAATTCTCCAAGATGGGAATTTGCACCTAACCCTCCAAGTTAGGACTTTTCACCTAGCCCTCCAAGCTAGGACTTTTCACCCAGCTCTTCCGAATTAGGACTTTTCACACACCTAGCCCTCCAAGCTAGGATTTTCAACACCTAACCCTCCAGGTTAGGATTTTCCCAATACCTAGCCCTCCAAGCTAGGATTTTCCATACCATGCTTGATCCCCGATCAGGACTTAATCATAATCAATAATCATCCACCTAAACTAAAATCAGTGTCAACACCAAAACAACAATCAGGGCCAGACTGCATCAACATAAACAAGGGCTTACTTGAACTTAGGTGTTGGAATGAGATATAAGTGTGGAGTATGTAGAAAAGATATATGGTCAAAAATCTTAGTCATGAGTGTCCTACACGAAGTTATAGTCCCGTGTCAATTGACACAAATCTGAAACTTTATAAACCTTTTAACCAATGTTGGAAATCCTTTAAGATAATAATGGAGGATATATTTAGGCTCCTGGGCACTATAGAGACCTACATGAGTTGGAATGAGCCCGATCGGAGCACTCTAAGTCCATCAATAAATTTTGATCGAAACCCGTTGATGGACCTAGGGAACTTGGATTTTTGAAAACTTATAATGAGATGGAAGTGTGGAGTATGTAGAAGAGATATATGATAAGAAATTGATAAGCGTGATGTATATAGCGTTTTTATTATGTTTTCTCGTTATATTTGACCTACTTTGTATGCATAGATTCACGATATTCTAATTTGTGCCTCATTTTTATATTTTATTACTCCAAGATACTGCTCTCCTCTATTTTTAGTGATAAGGGCGCGAATTGGAGAGAAATCGAAAGTTGAAGATCAAGTTGAAGAGCTCACTGTAAGATCGGTGACGTCGATAGGGGTGAATATCGATCGTCATTTGTTCTTCTGAATTTCATCGATCGTTCGTTTAACTTTCTATCAAAGTTATTAGTGCACAACGGAAATAAATACATAAAACAAGGAACACAACAATAAAGGACATGCGGGATTTATTTACTTGGTTCCCAACCCTTCAGGGTTAGTACGTCTAACATGTATGTACTCGGCATAAGTCCACTAATGGTCTCCTTTTCGAAACTTTCCAGAGGTGAAGAAATTCATCTTATAGTTCAATACATGCAAGCAAAAGTAAATGAAATAGTGATTAGTAATAATAAAAATCAAACCAAAAGTCGATGAAGATCTCGACCAATCTGGAAGTCTGAAGCGCAGCGCACTTCCTCCTGGAGTTTCCTTGGTCGTAGAGCTTCATCGTATAACTTTTCTTTCGCATAAACGGAGTAGTAGGATGATGAAAGTGATAATCTAAAAGCATTGCTCGATCTCCTTTATATATAGGTCACTCGGGCGCCCGTGAAGCCTTCTCAAGCGGGCCTAAGTGGATGCTTTTCTAATCTGCACTGCTCGAACATTATCGCCTGAGGATAAGCTGTGGACTTGGTTCGAGCACCTCGGGACCATTAAGGGCGCTCGGGACTTGAGGGTGCCTGGATCAGTCGGGTGCCTGGGAGCTATCCCAGGCTATAACTTCTTGTCTGGTTTGCGTTTGCTCTCCACTTTTTCCTCCAGCTTCAGTTTCCTACAAGACAAGCAAATACAAAGCAAACAAACATCCTAAGACAACTTCTGTAAGTCTACCTGACCTACTTGGCTTTGCTTGGAGTTAACTCTCCAAGACTTTACTACCTAAGATCAACTCCTTAAGGTTTTCCACTGCCTAGCTTCACTCACTAGGATTTTACCTTGCCTGACTTCACTCACCAGGACTTTTACCTAGTTTACTCACCATGGTTTCATGTCTGACCCGTGGTCAAGTCTTTGTGCCCAACTTCACTTACTAGGATTTCATCTACCTAGCTTCACTCACTAGGACCCAGCTTCACTCACCGGAATTTCATGCCTGATTCTCGACCAGGACTTTGGTGTCCAACTCTCGGCCAGGTCTTCGTGCCCAATTCCCTGAATCAAGACTTTCGTGCCCAACCCTCGGCCAGGTCTTTGTGCCCAATTCCCCGAACCAGGACTTCGTGCCTAGCTTCACTTACCAAGACTTCGGTGCCTTGATAAAAACTTCTTTGCTAGTCATCTAATCCTGACTAGACTTCTCTCTGCAAACATCAAGTCCTATTTATCTTAGCCCTTGGTCTAACTACCCAGCCTTGGGATCTTTGCTCATCACTTTGCCAAACATCAAATCTTGTTTGGCTTAACCCTTGGTCTAACTGACCATATCTTGGTATATTGTCAAACATCAAAACCCTAGAAGTTAACTGTTCTTATCTAATGCTTCTGGTATCAACAATCTTTCTTTTTTTTTGATGTTTAATAATAATCTTAAGTTAGATTTAGGTCTAAGGGTTTTGGGTCAAAACTTGAGAAACTCACAAGATATCTAACTTAAGGTACTCTCTCCTCCTTTAACATATATCAAAAGAAAATAACCCACACAAAAAAATATATATTTAGTATGAATTTTACACCAATAAAGTGATTTTATAAGTACTAACTTTTTAAGAAAAATTATTATTTTCAAAAATCTTCTTATGTACTAAGTACTTTCTTATTTTGAAAATATTTTAAGAAAATTTAAGTACTCAAGATAGAGTCTTTAAAAAAAATTTCTTTGATTTGGACTTCCCTAAGTCTAACACAATCCTAGGAATCTTGTTGACCACAAAAAAAATTTATGTGTGTCTTGGAGATTTTCCAATCAAAATAATTATCAAAATGTATTAATTTTTGAAAAAAATTATAAATTTCTTAGTATAGCTTCCTCCCCAATACAATTCTAGAAAATCTTGTTAACTACAAGAAGAACTTTCCTATTTGTCTTAGAGATTTTCTAAACTAAAGTAATTTTCAAAAAAAAATTAAAAATTGTTTAGAAGACTAAGAGATTTTCAAAAATATTTTGAACAACTAAAGTATCTTTGAAAATTCTAATGGTTCTTTCAATTTGAACTCCTCCTAAGCTTGACACAATCCTAGAAAGCTTGTTGACCATAAAATGATCTTCCCTCCTAAACTTGATACAATCTTAGAAAGCTTGTTGACCATAAGATGATCTTCCTATGTGTCTTAGGATTTGACTCAAATGAAAAGAATAATATAACTTTTTTAAAATATAAAATTTTCAAAATAATCTAGAGTTAATTTACAAAGACAAACTATTCTTTTGATCAAGACTCCCCCTAAGCCTGATATAATCTAAAGAATCCTTGCAGATTATAAGGAAAACTTTCTGTGTATCTTTAGGGTTTATCCAAATTATAAGAGCAATTAAAGTACATTTTTGAAAATAAGTTTAAAAAATATTTTTGAAAGACATAATAATTTTTGAAAGAATATTTTTCTAAAAATCATTTTTCGAGCAAAAGAAAATATTTTTGAAAGATATAATAATATTTTAAAAGAATATTTTTTTCAAAAATAATTTTTCAAGCAAAAATATATTTTTGAAAATATTTTTTTCAAAAAGATATAATTTTCACAAAAAAAGTCTCACTAAACCTGACATCTTCTGGTTACCTTTGTTAACTATAAGGAACTCTACCTAAGCGACTTTAGTATTGACCTAGAGGGTTTGTGTTTAAGCGTAGGTCAAATAATTTTCAAAAAGATATATAAGTTTTTGATAGCTATTTATATGTACACACAATCATGCATGAAATTCATAAAAATATTATTATGATTAAATCATAATTTTAAAAATAGATTTTTATGAAAATATTCTAAGGATTTTTGAAAATATTTATAAATTAATTAGTCCTTATCATCTCACTCATTCTATGTATTGCAGTACAAACAAGCACGGTAATCTTATGAGTGTTGTTGTGAAATGCTTAATTAATTTTTCTCAATATATTTTTTTAGATTATTTAAACTTGAGTTAGATTCAAGTTTAACAAGTAGTACCTTAAAAGTAAATTTCAATAACTGACTTCTATATTTTGGCGAGGCACAAGGACCTTCTTGAGTATTGGAACAACAACCCATTCCTTAGACAAAACTTTTTAAAGAAATGATACTTTTAATTTACTCTTTGAAAAACTTTAGTCTAACTAATTTAGGATGTGTCAAGTTCGCTTCAGTTAGTTTCACTTATCTAAGTCGACTAAGTCGGGTACTCCTTACCCTTCCTGACTTCCTAGTAAAGCTACCCTAACGTACTATCATCTCACCCTACACTGGTACTATATTGGGCAAGTATCAGACAACCTTTTTCATATCTAATCATTCTAAATTAAGCAGGAAATAAGTTAACATAAATAACATGACAGATATATATAATTGAAAAAATAAGCGGATGCATGAGCATGACAGTTATGCATGTGCCAATTAAGTCAAAGCATTTTAATTTCATTTTAAGAAAATATTAAATTCTCGATTTGATACAGATCGTGTAATGTGTCAATCCATTTTGACACATTTGTTATTATTAAGTTGATTGTTCTATTTAGTAGAATTTTATTAGTTTCATATTTAATTAAAATTTAGTTCATTAATTTGATATTAACTAATTTTGGATTTTTGAATTAAGATTTAACTTTGAATTTCCAATTAAAGTTTAATTATTATTATTGATTAAAATTTGAGATTTATTAAATTAGATTTTAATTTTTTTAAGAATTAATTAAGAATTAACAATTTTGAATTGTGGGTTAACAATTAGTTATTCTTGTTCTAATTTTGGTATTTCAATGTTTCATAATTAAATGGTATATTATAGTAATGAATTTTTTGCATTTAATTTTAGATGATTCATTGTTTCATAATTAAAGGGTACTTTATTGTAATTTAAATTTGAATTAGTACTCCTCAAATTTGTCGATTTAATTTCTAATTTTTTATGATTTGATTTTGTGTTTTGAGACTTGAATTATCTTGTTTGGTTGAAATATTAATTGAATTGTTATATTTAGATTTATCTTGATTAAATAAATTATATTTTATTAAGCTTTCTAGAAGTTTTTTCTTGTTTTAGATTAGCTTCGTTATTTTTTTTATTAGAATTTTTTAGTTTGAAATTTGAATTTGTCTTGATGTTTGAATTAATTAAATTAGCATTTATTTCTAAATTTTTATGAATTTTTGAGTTAATTAAATCTAAATTTTCTAAATTAATTAAATTTGACTTTTTATTAATTAAATTTTTAACTTCGTATTTTCTAAATTAATCAAATCTATATTTTCAAAATTTTCATATTTATTAATTAAAGTTCTAGGATTAATATTTTTACAATTATGAATTAAAATTTCAGAATTATCATTTTCAGATTTATTAATTAGAATTTGAGAATTATTTTTAAAATTATTTGTAAAATACGGCAAGTAATTTTAAAATTTAAATCAAGAAATAACCTTGTAGAATATGAGGGAAAATTTTCAGAAATTTTTCTGAACCCTTGGTGGAATTTATGAGGATAAATCAGATAAAGAAAACAATATAATTAGGTTATCCTATTTATTGGAGAAGCTTAATATATATATATATATATATATATATATATATATATTATATATATATATATATATATATATATATATAGTTGATTAAAATTTGACCTAGGTTTTAATCGGCCGAGACCCTATCTATTCTCCCTTCCTCCTCTTCATTCGCGAGATCACAGCCGCAGCCGCCCGACCCGATTTCCTTCTTCCCCTCCCCTTCGCGCGTGCCCTAGCCGCAGCGCCGTCTCCCTCCTTCCTCTCCCTTCCGCGAGCCCTAGCCACATCCAAGCGTCGATTCCTCCTCAATCGATCGCAACCAAGAAGAAGCCAGCGCCTCTTCCATTGTGTCGATCGCCCGATGCCAGTGTCGACGCCGGTGATCTGTTTTCCGATAAGTTTGATTCCTTGAGCACTTCAGTTGAGTGTGGCAAATGGGTTTCCTCCAATTTTCTTGGATTACACTGATTTGGTCCCTGATTTAGCATCGCCGTGGTTGGATCCAGTGGCATCTTCCTCCACGTGGTGGATCGGGACCTAGCTCGATCAAGGCCAACTGGAGAGGGCAATTCGGTGGCTGTGATCTTTGGAGGTAAGCTGTTCATGATTCATAATGGGCAGAATTTGGGATTTCTTGTTTGATCAATCGATAAGTGTTTAGGATGGGGATTGGCTGATTGGATTGGATTCCTAGTGATTACCGTGAGCTGTTGATTAGAGTTGAGTCTTGCTATGTGCTGCTGTTTGAAGCTGGGATCTAAGTTATGATTTGGTGTTTTTGGATCTGCTTAGATTTATGTTGATATCAGATACAGATTATGAGGTAAGGTATTGATGTTAGTTTGGATATGGGAACTCTGTTCTCTTGTCATGCGTGTTTGTTGTTGAGGTGGATTTGACGTTGTAAAGTTTTCCTGCCTTACATTGCTGTGAGTTTGGAATTGGGTAGACTGCTCGTGCTAGCCTTCACTGAGGTATGGTGTGGATTTTCCAATAATGGTTGAGGATGATGTTACTAATTTGATCCATGGATGTTTGTTTAGTTTTCTTTTAGTTTCTATACTACGATTCAAATTTCGGAATCATATTGCAGGTTGTGAGTCCCTGTGTTGCTTTGTTTGGGATGATGGTCTTAGCTATAGGGTTTCATTTCTGTTCAAATTGTCCTCTGCCATGGATTAGTATGCTTGGTTGATAATAGGATGCTTCTGGCAAGATCAATGTTGTGGTGGAGAGATTGGTTGATGATTTTATGGAATGAAGCATTAGGGATGCTTCAGATTGGTGTTTGGGTTGGTATATGATGAGTGGCTCTTGATCTTTGATCTGCTGTGGGTTGGTTTTGGGATTGCATTTGAATGGTTCACCTTGGTTTGGATGGGGTTGTGAATCATGAGGTTTTATCTTGAGGAGTTGTTTATCTTTCTTTGGGATTTAAAGTTGTTTGATCGATTGTTAATTTGATCTTGGGTGTGTAGGCTTGATCAATTGTAGCTTGGGTAGTAGCTCTACTTGGGATCACTTCTATGTTGGATTTGTATTGGTAATATGTCAAAATGGGAGTATATCTTTGGAGATTGGTGTATGTTGGGATTGATCATTAGGATTAGGATGATCCTAATGAAGTTGTGTTATATTTGCTATTTGGTATTTGTATAATAGCTAATTAGATACATTTTTGAAACAGGACACTGATCGATTGCGTTGGACCATTGGAGAGGAGGTTCTCTGTTGATACAGACGACTCCTATTTTGAGGCGGGTAACCTTTGACTTATCTTTTAGATATTGTCATATTGCTATGCATGGTTGGTTATAGATAGCAGTAAGATTATACGCTAGCCTGAGTTATTATGCCTGTCCTGGATACTTGTTAGTTATCCCTGAGTTATTATGCATGTTCTGGATACATGTTAGTTATCCCTGAGTTATTATGCCTGTCCTGGATACTTGTTAGTTATCCCTGAGTTATTATGCATGTCCTGGATACTTGTTAGTTATCTCTGAGTTATTATGCATGTTCTGGATACATGTTAGTTATCCCTGAGTTATTATGCCTGTCCTGGATACTTGTTAGTTATCCCTGAGTTATTATGCATGTTCTGGATACTTGTTAGTTATTCCTGAGTTATTATGCATGTTCTGGATACATGTTAGTTATCCTTGAGTTATTATGCCTGTTCTGGATACTTGTTAGTTATCCCTGAGTTATTATGACTGTCCTGGATACTTGTTAGTTATCCCTGAGTTATTATGTATGTGTATCTATCATACACCATCCTTGCACTGTTGCATGCCGGCGATCAGCGACTCCCTTGTGGTTGAGCCTAATCGTCTTCCGGTACATGACATGCACACACGACCACTCATGGGTTAGTGGATACCGTAGATGTGTGCATTTGCCCTGTATTGCTCCGTTCGGCCACTATGAGGAGGGTGAGCGCGAGCGTGGTAGCAAGCAGGGATCCCTTCTCGTACTGAGCCACGAGGAGATGAGAGCTTGACTCCCCCATTGCTTGGGGTCGGAGCGGAGTCTCCACCAGCATTCTGTCCACCCGGTCACTCAGGAGCAGTGATGGCAGGGTGTACAGTTGTCAGAGCCCTACCCGTTCAGACGTCCCTATGACAGGTGTACGATGATCTGTCTGGTGTCAGGGGTGACACATGTCATTGCACCATGTGCATACTTTGCATCGTGCATTGTTTGCTGCACTTATTTGCTGCACTTGTTTGACATCGCATATACTGGAGACTTGTTATTTGAGATTATATGTCTAATGATATTCCCTTGGTACTGATTATCCTCTTTTCAGGTTAGCTGGATTCTGGTATGTATCTACCTCAGTATTTCCAGTACTAGTTTTTCCATATTGTTGATATGAGACTGTACTAACGTAGATGCTTATTGTTATTATAACATACTATGCATATCTGCTGGGTATTCGCTGAGTTATGGACTCACCCCGTTGCCATATATTTTTATTTCAGGTTGAGATATTTGGAGTCGCCAGAAAAGCCCAGCAGCCAGTCCCTACCCATCGCGACGACATGGTTTCGTTTTGTACTTTATAGTGTGTTGTTTTATAATTCTTTAGGCGATATGTATATGTCGTATGTGTCGTGAGCCCTAAGGGGTTGTTGTATTTGTTGTTTCATCATAAGTCAGACCGGTCCGCAGTCAGGTATGAGTTACTTAGTTGTCTTGTGCTTTTATGTTATGTTTATCTATTTTGGAGGCCTGATGCCGAATATAAACTGCGTGGTATTGTTATAGTTGTTGTGTGTATGTGTAAATTGTCCGCCGGACAGGGGAGGTGCTGTCCGATTTTCTATTGGATCAGCGGCTCCTGGGTCTCGGGGCGTGACATTATTAATTAAAGTTTTAGAATTATCTTCAAAATTATTAATTAAAGTTTGAGAATTAATTTCAAGATTATTAATTTCATTCTTATCTTGTAAATTATTAAATGGATTTTAAGAATTATCTTTAATTTAATTTGAGAATTATCTATAAGATTATTAATTGAAATTTTATCTTGAGAATTGTCTATAAAATTATTTAAAATATCAAAATTAATTTTCAAAATTGCAACATTAATATTAAAAATTAAAGAATTAATATTCATAATTTTAATATTATCAATGTTTTATTTAGATCTATTATTAACTAATTTATCATACAACTTATTTAATCTACTGTACAAAAAATCTGATTTACCCGAAAAATTAAAATTTATATTTGCATGTATAGGGTTATTTTTGGAAACAAAATTATCATGTAAATTTTCTAAATTAAAATCTAAACTAGGAGGGGTATTTTTGTAAAAATTAAATTTTCATAACATCCTCGCATTTTCTAGTATTGCTGATTTATTTTTCCTCCATTTTGGACATTGATTCTTGTAATGACTATGCTTCTGGCACTTGAATCACTTGATGTGACTCTTGTCCCTCTGAGTTCTAGGCACAGCTTCATTCATTGTCGTCCATGGTGATGTATAAATCTTATGAGTAGGACACTTATTTTTATAATGTCCTCTCTCCCTACACTTGAAATAAGTTATATGAAATTTAAAACTTGATATAATGAAAATTATCTTTTCACCCTTGTCTCTCCCTCAATCTGTGACCTTCTTGCTCCTTCGGCAGTGAGTCCAATCAGAGCCTCCTGCTCTAAAATCAATTGTAGAATTGGTGTCGTTGATAGGGGGTGAATATCGACTCTCATGAACTTTTGTCGTCGCGTCGTTCGTTCGTCTTTCTTATCAGAGATGTTAGTACTACGCAGTGGAATATTAAAGTAAATAAAAATAAGATAAAGGTGACACACGAGATTTATTTACTTGGTTATTCTCAACCCCAATGGTCAGTACATCCAAGGCCTATGTACTCGGTGTGAGTCTACTAATAGTCTCCTTTCCGAAATTTTTGGAGGTGAAGAAAACTTGTCTTACAGTTCAAGATTACAAGTACAAATAAATGAAACTTAAGTATAACTTGTAATAATAAAAGCAAACCAAAAAGAAAGAAGATCTCGACCAATCCAGAAGTTCGAAGTGCAGCGCACTTCCTCCTAGAGCCTCCTTGGTCGTAGAACTTCACCTTAGTTTTTTTACTTCGCAGAGACTGACTAGTAGGATGAAAGAATTGATGTCTTGAAAACTCTGCTCTAACCCTTTTATATTGGTCACTCGGGCGCCCGTGTAGCCTTCTTAGGCACCCCTAAGTTGATGCTTATCCGATTCATCTTGTTGGAATGTTATTATCGTGGATAACCCTATGGGCATGGTCTCGGGCGTCGGGGACCAATGGGGGCACCTGGGATTGAGGGCACCTGAGTGAGGCTTGGGCACCCGGATCACTCGTGCGCCCATAACCACTCGGGCTCCCGGGTCCTCCCGGGCGCCCAGGAGCAGTCACAAGCTGCAGTTTACTTCCTACTTTGCTTTTGCTCTCCTCTCTTATCTCCAGCTTCAGATTCCTACAAGACAAGCAAATACAAAGCAAGCAAACATCCTAAGCCCAACTTCTGTAAGTCTACCTGACCTACTCGGCTTTGCTTGGAGTCAACTCTCCAAGACTTTACTACCTAAGGTCAACTCCTTAAGGTTTCCCACCTTGTCTGGATTCACTCACTAGGACTTTACCTTGTCTGGCTTCACTCACCAGGACTTTTACCTAGCTTCACTCACCAGGATTTCGTGCCCGACCCATGGTAAGGTCTTGGTGCCCAGCTTCACTCACTAGGACTTTGTCTACCTAGCTTCACTCACTAGGACCCAACTTCACTCATCAGGATTTCGTGTCCGATCTTTGACCAGGACTTCAGTGCCTAACCCTCGACCAGGTCTTCGTGCCCAATTTCCCAAACTAGGACTTCAGTGTCTAACCCTAGGCCATGTCTTTCTGCCCAATTCCTTGAACCAGGACTTCATGTCCAACTTCACTCATCAGAACTTTGGTGCCTTGACAAGGACTTCTTTGCTAGTTATCTGATCCTGACTAGACTTCTCTATGCTAAACATCAAGTTTTGTTTGTCTTAGGGCCTTAGTCTAACTTACCAGCCCTAGGTTCTTTGCTCATCACTTTGCCAAATATCAAGTCCTGTTTGACTTAGCCCTTGGTCTAACTGATCATACCTTGGTATATTGTCAAACATCAAAACCCTAGAAGTTAACTATTCTTATCTAATGTTTCTAGCACCAACACTCTTTCTCTACACTGAAAATAAATTATATGATTTTTGTTTTTATCAATTGAAATTGATATACCTTCATGAGTTGAGCTCGTAGAGGTAATACTTGCTTCTTCTTCATTGACCTCGGATGATGATGATGCTTTTCTTTGGTTCAATGTTGATGGTTTATCCCTATCAATCCTTGAGGTAGATGCTTATTCAATTTCCTTCTCAAATGTTGAGCATCTCTCAATCTCCAAATCCTCATGTACATAAAACAAAGATTTTCTATCTTTGCCTTTGTCGTTTTGTTCCATTGAGGATGGGCCTTCATGAAGTTTTGCCAACTTGGTCCATACACCAGGTCTGATTTGTGAAGGGAATTGCTTTGATAAATGAAAATTACTAAATAGCTTTTATTTCTAACTCAGCACCATTTTGGATGAAGGACAAAATGGTAAAAATATAAGAATTGAATTCAATTTTGATTGATTCCAAATAAAGGAATTCAATTCAATTCTGTTATTTACTAATGCATTCTTCAATTATTGATGGAATGCAATTCAATTTCTTTGCTTAAAAAATTTCCAAACAGGGTGATAGTTCCTTGGCATCTTAACATCTTCCAATTTTAATCAAAATGATACTTGGCAATAGATAAACAAATAATTTGATTACTTTGTCATTGGCCTTGCATCTTTTGAGTTGCTTCTTGTTTCATTTGCTCTTTGAATTTGTTAAAGCTTCAAAACCCTCCATTAGAGCAAATTATTGCTCTATGTTCATCATCAAGAAGCTTTCCATTCTCGATTTCCATATGGTGAAGCTTTTATTTGAAATAGTAGAGGTGACCGGATATCATATCCGAATCCATCACTAAACTCCATTCTAAACTTGAGCTACTTTGAATGATAAATCTTTGACTTGTTAAAATTAGATCTTCAAACTTCAACTTCTTCTTCTTCCTCTAGCTCTTTGCTATTTCAGCGATTAGTCCAAAGAAGAGCGATCTTGTACTGATACCACTTGTTAGGACACATTGAGAGCTAGAAGGTGAATAGCTTGTTTCACTCTTTCATGATTTGTTGCAACAGAAATTCGAAGCAATGCTAACACCTTCAGTTTATTTGGTATCCACCTCCTTGAGGTGACAAATCCAAGGATTCACATCATGCACACAACTCCACTATAAACACACTCCTTCTTGGAAACAATCCAAAGTTGAAAAAATCTCGTACAAGCTTAATACAAGAAATATACAAGAAAACATAAACTATGTTACACAAGAAATCGAAAACAATTACAACAAACCTTGCTTTACTTGCCCTTTTCTTGCTTTGATTTTGCCTCTTGTTGACTCGGAAATGCAGCAGCACTTCACTTAGAATCACTCAAGAACCAGCGGCAAAACCCCTAGATGAACTCCCCTTTATATGGATGTCATTCGAGTTGCTTTTCACCTCCTAATCGATTGGGCTTTTTCTCTAATCGATTGCCACATAGGTTTTGCCCATTAACACCTATGTAATGACTCTTTTTCAAAAGCCTAATCAATTGGTAAGTCATACCAATCAATTAGGAAGCTTTAAATCGAGTAAGTCAATCAATCCAGAACTTACTATGTGCGAGAAACCATAGCTTAATCGATTGGAACAATCAATTAGTTTCAGCTGAATCGATTTGGCCCAATCGATTCTCGCACTCTTCTCTCACAAAAAAAGTCTGAATCAATTATTCTAATCGATTCACCTCTGGCTAGATTGATTAGTCAATCGATCCCCCCAACTCTCTATTCTTCGCTCAACACAACCTCTAATCAATTACTCAATTGATTAACTAGCCCTAATCGATTGGACCAATCGATTAGGCTCTGTCCTTATCGATTATCCAAACAATTTACCCTAACTTGATCCAAGTCCAAATCTAGGGTTACCTTGCCCAACATCCAGTCAACCATGACCTATTGAGACTTCTCATTGCCTAGCATCTAGTCAACCTTGACCTACCAGGACTTATTCACCAAGTGTTTGGTCAACCATTGACCAACTTGGACTTTTCCTTACCCAATTCTCAACTAAGACTTCTCTCATACCAAGTGTTTAGCTGCTAGCTAACCCATCGTAGTCTTAACCTAGTTCTCAACTAGGTTTGCCTAGTTCCATTAGGACTTCACTCGTGTCAAGTGTTTAACTTCCGGCTAACTCACCTTCATCTTAACCTAGTTCTCAACCAGGTTTGCCTAGTCCCACTAGGACTTCACTCATGCCAAGTATTTAGCTCCTAGTTAACCCACCTTGGTCTTAACATAGTTCCCAACTAGGTTTGTCTAGTCCAGTAGTACTTTCCATTTGGCTAACTTCCAGTTAGGTCTTTGTCAATCAGGTCTTCGGTCAACCTTGACCTACTTGATTCCTTTCTCACATTAAATATTCGGTCAACCTTGACCTATTTGACCTCTGCTCATATATTGTCCAAACATTAAAACTCAAGCTTGAGCTATCCTGAGCTTAGTCAAACTGGTCAATTTTAACCCAAAGAAGATTGCACCAACAATCCCCTTTAGGTTACGATCTCTAGTTATGCTCCCTCTAAAAGTAGATGATGATTAGGGTTAGTACGCCGATGAAGTACCAAAAGTTCATACCAGTTATATAAGATGGTCTACCTACACAAATCAATATTGAGGATAAGAATTCAAGCATAGATCAAGTGTTTGCTAGCATAGAATGAAATCGAAGTCATAGAATCGTTTTCTCTAACTATCTTCCTACTACTTCGTTTGCCACTCTGCCTTTCTGTTGTCCTCCTATTGCTTGATACTGCCTTATTTGTCTTTCTCTAATTTTTTACTGTGATCACTTTCTGTCTTCTTCAAGTAATCTCTCTCTGCCTTCTTATTTTGATCACACTTTGTCTTCCTATTATGATCTCTCTCTCTCTCTCTCTCTCTCTCTCTTTGATTCTTCCTGTTTCATTAGATTTTCTAGTTCTTGATAACCAAAACATATGATTTGTCTAGACAATTAACTTTGCTTAGTAAAATAGTACTTATCTATCAGTTATTGTGGATTTGATCTTTTTATTACTTGACGATACTATCATGCACTTACGGTATGCACTCACATAAGAAATCCTAATACCGAGTATCCTACACGAAGTCATAGGCCTATGTCAATTAACACAATGTTTGAAATTTTCTAAACTTTTTGAGGAATGTTAAAAATACTTTACAATGATAACGGAGGAAAAATTTGGACTCATGGGAGTTGTAAAAACCTACATGAATTGGAATAAGCCAGATCAGAGTTCTCTAAGTCTATCAATGATTTTTGATCGAAATCCATTGATGGACCTAGGGGACTTAAATTTTTGAAGACTTGTAATGAGATGGGAGATGTTAATATGTAGAAGGTATATATAGTGTCTAATACTGGTCCTAAGACACGTAGGTAAAATTATGATTGCATGCCAACTAGAGCAAACGTTGGTGCTAGCTTTCAAAGATCATCACTATAGTGGTGGTGGTCTTCAAGAACTAGCATCACAATATTAGTTGTGGGTGAAACATGTGAGAAGGATAGAAAAAAAGTCACACCAAAATTTTTGTACTTTGAAAACATCAACTAATTATTATTTTAGTGCTAATACATATCATCAAATAAATTGTAATATAGATTCCCATATAGTTCTACACAAGAAAACCAATGAAAGAATAAAACATACTGCATTACAGTAAGTCAATTGAAATCTAAAATGTTTCGCTCATATTTCTATGCATCCCTTCCTCCATAAAGCAAAAGAGGACCATCAAAGTAAGCGCTTGCGGTTTTAAAAATGAAAATAAACAAATTTAGAGTGCTGATTAAAATGTAAATACTTAATTTTAGAGAAAAGATAAGTGAGGAAAGATATTACATGCAACGCTAAATTAGAAGAGAGAAAAGACGAGAAAAAAAAGTCAGTAGTTGTTAGAGGAGTAAAACTAAAATTAGGTACAGTTTGTGTGAATTCTGAAACTTGGATGCACTTTTTGGGTAAATCCTTTGAGAAATTGCCATCAAACCAAACTTGAAGTTTTTCACCGATAATCAGAGTAAATCAGAAAGCGCTCATGGATGCTCATCCAAATGGATAGCATTCTTAAGTGTGTTTCTCACTGGAGAGAAAATCTCATGTAGTGTGCCACGGCTGAGATTCAAATTTTATATTCTTGGTTATCCATTGGAGGACCTAACCATTGCACCATTGCCCTAAATAAAAAAAAAATTGTTACTTTTTTGCCTCCTTACATGCGTTGTTATAGGCCGGGGTTGGTTCTCAGTGGGAGCAGATACCTCGCTGGTTGCTTGAACCCCTCCTTACATGCATTGTTATTGCTGGGTGAAACCCCCTGATATACTTCCCTTACAGACAAAGGGGGGGGGGGAGTTCACCCAGGAGGGGTCATCGAGGTGATGGTTTCACCTTTTTCTACCAATGAAAATAAAAAATTACCTCTGGCAATGGTTTAACAGCAGGGTACCTTCTTAGTTTCTTTAACATCTAAAGATCGAGTCCCAACTTCGGTAAATTAACGAATGAATTTTCATTAATGGGCAGACCTAAGGAAGTTGATGGCTGATGGAAACTTCCATGGAGTCCACTAATAGTACTTCCCGATTTATTCTAGTGGTCAATGGAAACTCCTGTGGCGTCAGACAATCATCCCAGGATTAGTTGGCGTAATCTAGATAATTAGTGTCAACTAAAAAAATAAAAAAATAAAAAATTTAAAACAATTTTGAAAAACGAAAACAATATTGTTAGCCCCAGGCTAATAGTGTCATGACCAGTGATTAATCAGACATCTAAACTTCGAATTTTAGTTATGACACACTACATAGTATTTTTCTCTGGTGGGATGACAAACCTAAGAATGTTGGTTGCTCTAGATTGACAACCGCCAACTGCCAGTACTTCATGATTTACTTCCACGGTCGGTGAAAAAATTTAGTGGGACTAGACTAGTCACCTCTATGAATAGTCGATTCGAAAAGTTGAATACCTAGATTATAAAAAAAATGAAAATAACATTGTTACTGTTAAATCCGATATTTTTAACTCGGTCCAAAAAAATTTTCGAGGAAGAGTTTGGGATTCCAGGACCCAAACCGAAGTTAAAAAGGGGGTTGTGTTAAAATACATAAAAGCTTGAGGGGTTTTATCGAAAAGAACCAAAGTTAAGGACTTATCTCGGATTTAAGGGAATTGAAGGGCCTAAATGTAAAATTTCAATTCACTTATATCTCCTCACTTCTCCCTCTCCTCGTTGCCCTAGCCCGTAGCTAAGCCACAACCCGACGACAACACCTCCCTCCTCCTCCGCGTGATTATGAATCGGAGCTCTCCTTCCTCCCTCAATCGCACCTAAAGCCAGCTGAGGTTTCCTCATTTCTGTTACCCCTGATCGCGTCTTCTCGGCTAGGGCAGGCGATCGGAGCAGGTATCGCCGGTACAACAGACAACCCGACTGCGGTGGTTGCTTTCAGAGGTCTATTACCGTGATTCACCTCTGGTGAGTACGAGTCTTTGTGTTGTGAAATCGGTTTCCCTAGGATTGAAGCAATTTCCCCTGTCTACTGAATGATTGCGCTCGCCGGTTTGGTGCTGAAATCTTCCTTCTAATCGCTGTGTTTCTTGGCACTCCGGTGAAATAGGATTTGTGTAAAGGCCAATCCAAATCTGGAGTCGTGATTGATACACCTACGTCTTGACATTGTTTCATTGGGTCAGAACTGGGGATGCACGGGCACGAGGAATAGGAAAGGCAGGACTAACTTCGAATCTGGGTTTAGCTCCATGGTCTGGTGATGGTTCTGTGGGATTTTGATTGTTTCTGTTGTTGGCCATTGATTTCAGTTGAGTGTTCTCGATTTTGTTTGGATGCTTGCTGTGAGGGGTGTGGTAGGAATTGGTGGCGTTTGGCCTCTAATCTGTTCTGAGCAGCCGAGGACGACACTTCTCTAGGTGAGTTTGTTGAACATTGTCAAGATCTGTGGATTTGAAGTTGAATAATATGCATCACTGTTGCTAGGGTTGGATTGGTAGGGGTGTGCGATCATGGATATGAATTACTTTGCATCCGATCTTGAATGGAGTTAAGGTCAGAGGGAGATGAATTTTGTTCTTGAGCATTCGATCTAGCATTGATCTTGCTAGAGTAATGGTAAAGTTAACTTTACTGTAATGGGAAGTAACACATCCCAATCATAATGGATCGGCTAATTAAGAGTTAATCCTTTTAATTTTGGAGTCAATTAAATGATTACGATATTGTGATTAGACCTAAAATGAACCTAATCTTAATTATACGGAGTAATTAGGAATCGTTCATTTAATTAGATGTAATTGAATAAAAAGGAAATGATTAGGTTAACCCTAATATGGTTTAGGGACTTATTATCTAGTTACTATTTTTTTTATAATAGCTATTTAAATATGTCCTTTGATACAGGGTCTTGATTGAGATTTATTGTTGTGGTTTGACGGGTAGTTCTCTTCGTACACGAGTTCTTCCATTTGGAGGCAGATATCTTTTGTTTGTTTTTTTAGATCCACTTTATCTTTATGCAAGACTATTTATTTATGTGTAGTAGGTTTTATTTACCTTAAATCTGCTACCGTTGTTATCCTGTTTGATACTTGTTGCTTGATCTTGGATATGATCTGATTTCCTTCTATATAGTCTCGTTTTTATTGTTATTTAATTCTGTATAGTATTTTTGCGAGCATGTGTACATAGATAGAGTAGCATGCCACTGTTTGTTTGCATTTGATTGATTCTAATTATACTTGCATGTGTATCTAGATGTATGATGATTTGGTTATGATATATGTGTTCGACCTGTGTATGTTAGGTTGAGTTATGTATTAATGACCTGGTAGGGATTGCATGTGTTAGAGTCATGCACTATCCCTGTATTGTTGCATGTCGGCGATCAGCGACTCCCTTGTGGTTGAGTCTATCGTCTTTCGGTATATGATATGCACACACGACCATTTATGGGTTAGTGGATACCGTTGAGTGTGTGCATTTGCTCTGTACTGCTCCATCGGTCGCTCATGGGTAATGATTCCGGAGCGTGATAGCAGGCAGGGATCCTTCCTCTTTCCATAAACCAGAGGAGATGAGAGAGATATCTCCCAAATGTACATGGGGCGGAGTGTTTACTCCACAAACATCCTGTCCACTCGGTCACTCAGGAGTAGTGGTGGCAGAGTGCGTACAGTGTCACAACCCTACCCACTCGGCCGACGCATATGACATGCCTCGGTGGCTTGATGACGTCAGGAGTGACCATGTCATTGCATTATATGCATATGATGTATTGTGCATTTGATTGTGATTGTTGCATATGTTTGACATGTGCATACAGGAGATATTATATGTTTGGTTTGATGACCTTGCACCTGCTCGTATGATACGAGCCCTTATATGATTTAGGATAGGTTGATTTCTGGTATGTACATTCATTTGTATTTTCAGTTATGCATATTTTGATATTTTCTTTGAGACTGTATCATGTTGTTTCTGTATAGCTTATTCAGCTATTTATTATGTCATGCATATCTCTCTCAATGCCTGCAGAGTCCACTTGGACTCACCACCTATCACAATTTTTTTATTTTCTGGTTGATAGATCGCCAAGAGGAGCCCAGTTGTCAGTCTCAAGTCCCTTCGACTCCAAATTTGAGTGCCTCCATGTGCTTTTATTACTTTCATAGCATACTTCGTGTTTTGTATTGGATTTGTGTTGTGGACTTGTATTTTGTGCATTTTAATGCGGTTTTATATTTTTGAGTCTTCTGTTGGACTTCGTGTGTATTGTGTTTGTTGCGCGCCTGCCCAGAGGGCATTTCAGGTGTGTACTATGGTTTTATTACTGTGATGCATTTATTCTTTATTATATATTTCTTGCTTTGAGGTCTGAGACCAATTATTATATTGTGTGCGTTGTATGTATGTTTTAAATTGTCCGTCGTATAGGGAAATGTTGTTCGATTTTATATTGGATCAGCGGCTCCACTGGTCTCGGAGCATGACAGTTACCCTCGGCGGTATTGTGAGAGATCAAATCTCACTTAAAACACATTACATCTAAGGAATTTAAAAAACTTGATGTTGGTCATTCGCTAAGACTCATCTGCCGCTTCACAATTTACTGTAATCTGAAAAACTTTTATAGGGTTAGTCCATCACCTCCAAAATTAGTCGAATAGTAAGAGATAGATCCCTAAATTACCAAAACAAAAATAATATTGTCGCCCCCTCGGGCATGGTGCAATGGTAAAACACCGGGACTCTTTCCCATGCCGTGAGGATTTGAATCTTAGGCATTTCTAAACTCCCACAAAATGGTGGTGTAGCTAGGGACCTCTCCGTGGCACACGTATACTTTTTGGATTTATCGGATGGCCAATTCATGGAGTCGGATTGTCTACACACCCACAGAGTAGTGTTGAAGCTGGGGACCTCTCCATGGCCCACCTATACTTTCCGAATTTATCGAGTGGCTGGTTCATGGGACCAAACCGTGTACCTCCAGAATTAATAGAATCGCAAGAGGTATCATATATTTTTTAAAAATGAAAACAACATTGTTATGTGAAATCCAAAAAGCACTTAATTTCATTATCATCGTAAACGCAACTGAGAGGTATGATACAATCCTAATTTCTCGTCCTTTTCCTTCTCCTTCGGCATTCAAAACAATCGGAACATGGGTATTGATCATTTGATTTATTGCTGGGCTTGATTTGTAGTTTGGAAGGTGAAATTTTCAAATCCTCCACGAGTATCTGTTGCAGTCTCTGATTCACCTCGACCAACTCTTCAATGTCTCTCTGGTGGGTCAGCAGCTGATGAGAAAAAACTACACAGTTAGTAAAATAAATTCTATCGTTATTAATCATAAAAAGAAACATTAATATATACAACAATTCACAATTAATAAGTGTGCAGGTAGTCTCTGATTATTTAGCAAGCGATAAAGTGGCTAAAACAAGAAGAAGAGTCAATTACTTGCCACTTTAAGAACATTGTTTTCCAAGTGCAAATTCCCAACCTGAACATGAAGAAAAGTTAGCGCCTGAGCATATGCTTAAATTTGTGGGAGTTTTCAACAGGTTATTCAACATCTGGACTACAAAAATGTTTAAGTAGCAAATGTCAAATTTTTACTCCAAAATCTATTCAATTTACAATCAACCGACAAATAACATGTGTTAAGAAACAGCTAGTATCTGCTAAATTGTAGACAGGTTACCACTTCATTAACTTTCGTCTCAGAATCCTTGAAAGGGGAATCCTGCAAGAAATTGTTGATCACCCTTTCAGTGTGACTTGTAATTGGTCCAGAGATGGTGCCTTGGATGGAAGCTAAGACAGGCATACTTCCTACATTTATCATAACCTTCTCAAACACTTCCTGAGAACATAAGTTGCTTTCAAAGCAAGAAATATAAGCGCCAAAATGCAAAATATATAATCATAGAAATATTAGACGATACCCCAAAACTATTTTGGATCCGGTTAACCATTCCATGCTTCAAGGCAAGTCCTGCCACAAGATAAGCAAACAATTACTGCCATTTTCATAAACTTTAGGTCTGAACGAATCCCTTATATGGAAATAACAAAAAATAAGGATGGATTTTCAGAAACTTTAGGTTTCAATGAATCCCTTAAATGGAAACAACAAAAAGATACAGTGACCATTTTATAAAACCATTCATCTAAAAGTAAGTGGCAGGAATACTATTTTGATCATGAAAGGATGGAAAGGCAATATTAATGTAAAGAATTGTCATTTAGAAACAGTGATCAGGTGTATTCTTTTTTCCTGAGAAATTAAAGAAGTTTGTGCCTCAAAATAATTAAAAAGAAAAACTCTACTATCAATCCAATTTCTCTGGAATCTCAAGGTCATGTCAGAAGGTGAAGTTCAGGATAGATATATATCTAACAGAGAATTAAAGAACTAGATACATAGTTAAGTTGGAAATTAACATCTATAAAATTGTCAATAATAGGAAGAACTGATAACTAACAGAAGAAACACAAGCACAAGGTTCACAACCTACTTTTAAAGTTCTTATTGAAAAGAACACTGATAAGACACATACCTACACCAAAGCCATGTCCTACACCTACTCCGCAACCAACACCAACTTCAATGTTCTTCAGGCCCAACTTCCTCAGCTAACAGCACAAAGGAGATATCAATATAGTTTGTTAGAAAAGAATCTACATGCACAACAATTTATGGATTGTCCTTGCAGAAATAGTTTGTTAGAAAAGAATCTACATGCACAACAATTTATGGATTGCCCTTACAGAATTATTAACGTGTCTTCCAACTCCAGAAAAAGCATCGGTTGCACCTCTAGCAGCCGTCAAGACATGCTGAATTGACGGTATTGCACCTGCAAGTTTGCTTGTTGACATTAATATTGCTAGAAAAGCACTGATGATGAACAATGCCATTGGTAGGTACTCATTAACATCAGTAGGTCATCATTCCCTCCAAACTCAATATAGAAACAGGTTGCTTCCGGGCTACAGTGCAACGGTAGGGCGACTAGTCGCTATCCCAGGCATCCGCGGTTCGATCTTCAGCTATGACGTATTTGCAGGAATTTTTCTTCCAAATGGAGCGCAAACCCTGGGACGCTGGGCTTCTAGACCGCCCATCGCGAGCGCTTTCCGATTTACCCTGGCAGCCGGTGGAAAACTTCCATGAGGCCGGGCCGGTCGCCCGAGGTTGAAAAAACCTCGTTAATCATTTTTTTTTCAATATAGAAACAGGACTCCACATATATATGCAGTCCATCAGTACGCTCAGACTAGAATCACTTTACGAACTGAGAATAACCCACGGCATTCAAAAGGAGTTAGTTCTGTAATTCTCACTGCATCAGGCTAACCATTTTTTTTGTGAACTTAAATGTCAGAGATTTCTGTTATCATCAAAGACCACACCTTCACTCATGCACACCCAGAACTTCATAAAAATGTGAAAATTAAGAAGATAAAACTGCTAAATCATGATGGTAACGATAGGGAATCAACAAAATAACACATTTTGAAATCATGAAAAACCCAATGCGGATAGAGACTTCGAGAATTTCCCCAAACAAAGACATTAACAAAAAAAAAAAAAAAACAACGCCGCTGAATCAAACCCCTATGGGATCGAACAGCATCCGATCCATCGCAGGTGGCGGACAATAGACCGAACTTTGCCTCTAAAAACCTTCTCGGATCCATCAGCAAGAACGGTGGGAGGGCATAGGGAAGTATGGCGTTACCTAGATATATAGGTCGGCCGACGCCTATGCCGACCCCACAGCCGATGCCAAACCCCGCGAAGACGTGTGCAACCTTGAGGGAGAAGGGATTCTCCAACCGGAGTTCTGAGCTGCTTTTGGAACTCCGCGTGGTTTCCATTGGCGGTGAAAAGGGCAAAGCAAAAGGCGGAATGATGCTGGGAACCAGCCGGAAGAAAGGAACATACTGGGCAGAAAGCAGCAGAGGTTACCGAGGACCTAATCCAGTTAATATTTATTTATTAATAAAAAATCACAATATTTTACAAAAATTTAACCTTGAGTTTTTATAAGGAAAAATCAAATCATAAAAACAATTAAGATATCTCTTTTTTAAAAAATAAAATAACATTTAAATACTTTTTATTGTTAAAATAATTCTATTTTAGTATTGTGTTTTTAAATAAGGATAAATTTTCATAAACTCTATACATGCTATTTTAACTTTCCATGCAATCCTCACATAATTTTTTCTTTGCATGCAGTCCCTGATGAGATTGACAAGACAGTTTGGTGAGTATTATTTGAAGAAAGTTGAATATAAAAGTTAGAAAATTAAGTATGTATGGTTATATCCACCACATTAATAATCCGTGTACTCAATTTTCACTCTTTTATATTCAAATTTCATTCTTTTATACTCAATTTTTACTGATGTATACTCAATTTTTATTCTTTTATATTCAATCCATCAGGGAGTAAATACAAAGAAAAACTTATGTGGGGAATGCATGCAAAAATCAAAGGGCTATTGGGGAGTTTTTTGTAATTTACTGTTTAAATAAATCTGTGAAGTTGGGTTTTTACAGTGCAAAATTAAGTTTTTTATAAGAATATTTTTTTTAAATGTTAGATGCATTTTCAATTTATACACAATTATTATTTATTAATTAATTTTGAGAAACAAATCAGATTATAATTATTTCTAATTAGTAGGGGGTAAATAAGTCAAATTTGTTTACGTTCAAGTTTATTCATTTACTCAATTTTCTTTTTACTAAAAATCGATAAAATAAAAAAAAGACACCCCTTGGTTATTACAATCCTGAACGGAATAATAAATGAAGATGTTATGTATAAATTTTAAATAAAAACCTAAATATATAAAAGCTTCATATAGATTTGCTTCTCAAGGCGTGAACAGGCGTTTTGCTCGCCCTAATATTTTCGTTAGTTCATCTTAGAGTCAATATGGAAGAGGTAAATTATAGGACTATTAATTCAGATAATGTGGCTAGCGCGTGGGGAGGACAGACACACTAACATTGCAAAGTTTTAACTCTCAAACTTCAAAATGACAACATTTACGGTTGGTGATCGTACGGTTGGCAATAAGAGGGTGAATTATCCTTGCAATAAAACTTATATTTTGTTCTTACTAAGCAATGATAGCAATTAGTTCACAATTAACATAAACAAATTAATAACATTAAAGCAATAAATAAAAAAAAGAGGTACACAATTTACTTGGTTTGCAATCAGGAAGGTTGTTAATCTAATGCAAAATATAACGCAAACTCCAGATAAACTCTTTGGGGCTAAGAAGCTAGTCTCTTTACAAAATGAAGAACTCAAAAAACAATAAAAAATAGAAATGAATTTCAAGTACAATGAATTGCAGTTTTGGAGCTGAGCTCTGGAGGCCTATTTATAGTCTCGGTCAACTCTATCCGAATGCTGACATAGCACAACAGGGGGGCCCGAGTGGTTGGGGGCGCTTGGCACGTGGCTTGAAAGTTATCCGTTTTGCAACGTTCGTAAACAGTTAAGTTTTGGATAGGAATCAATTCTCGGGCGCTTGTGTGTATTGGGGCACCCCGGAATAGGGGCGCATGAGTGCATAGGAGCGCCCTCATTTTCGAGCGCCCTCAAGCACACGGGCGGTCGAGAACCCAGGCGCCCTAAACCATAGGGGCGCCCGAGTGACTTTGGTCAGCTCCTTGTTGACTAATCTCCAACGGGCCTTTTTAGATGATTTCGGGCCTTCATGAGTGGGGTTCACCTGAACCCTCCTTTTGCCTTCTCCTCGAATGTGCTTCCCCCTGCTTCTCGTCCCATGGACGTCGCGTGCATCCTTCTCGCTCCACGAATATACTCTTCCACAGAACTCCGCGTCCCTCAGATGCACCGAGCATGTCGGCTCCCTTCCCGTGTCATCCTTCTCAACCGCTGCGTCTTCCGCTCGACTTCGCTGCGTTCCTAAGCTCCTACATACACTTAGACACAAGGATCAAACACAAGAGAACCTAACTTGACTCAGTTAACCACATCAAAATATACTTGGGGTACTTACAATTTCCCCTTTTTTGATATACATCAACCCGAGTTAAGTTAGGGTAAACGAACATAAAAAAATAAGAATAAATATGTGACAATGTAAGCACAAAATTTTTTTTGAAATTAACCCTTCCTCCTTAACTTAATCCTATTTCTCCCCCTTTGATCACATCAAAACTTAAAACATATTAAGGGAAATATTAAACTAATCAGAATGACTTATAAAAATTTATGAAAAATTATTCCAGCATCCAAAATTTTCAAAATTTTTTGAGTATATGTCTAACATAATAGTTAGTTTTTAGAAAATTTAGGGGGTGTTTGGTTTGTATTTTTCAGTCTGTTTTTCATTTTCATTTTCTGTAGAAAATGTGATTTTCTGGAAAACATGTTTGGCTTGCATTTTCCAGCTTTGTTTTCCAGAAAAAAAACATAGCATTTTCTGGAAAACTAGAGAATGAAAAAAAGCCATTTTCCAGAAAACTAGAAAATATGGTTTTCTGGAAAATGAAAATGGAAAATGGAAAAAAAGTCATTTTCCAAAAAAAGTCATTTTTTAAATTTTGCTTGAAAATTGTTTTTTAAAATGTAAAGTCTAATTTGAAAAAAAAATAATTTTTAAAGATTTATTTTTACTCAAAAATTAATCAAATTTTTATCCAAGTTAGAATTTTAGCAGACTCATCTATTGAAAAATTGTCAAAGTGGAATAAATTTTTTAACTTTCTGAAAATAATATTGATGGCATGAGGAACTGATGTCTAACTAAATATCAACTCAAGAAGCAAATAGGGTAGAGTCAAGGTAAACATTAACTGATATCTAATCAATTTATGACAATAAATAATCATGCATCCACTATAATCAAACAACTATGAGGTCAAGAAAGAACTACATGTTGGTGCAATCAACCTCCAGAGATTTGATATTTATTTGATAATACATTTAATGGACTCTAGTTAGGTCAAAGTTGACCAGTTGACTAGCAAGAGTTATAAGATGTTTTGAAAGAGTGAACTCTAAGCAAAGTCCTAGTAAGTGAAGCTATGCAGTAAAAAACCTAGTGAGTGAATCACTCGGTCGACCAGACCAACGTATTATGGTGAATCCAAATAATAGGTTTAATTCAATATCTTGCATTTGTACTTGTTGTGCTAATTCAGTATTGCAAAAAAAGGCTTAGTGGATCAAAAGATCAGACATTAAGGAGTAAAAGTCTAAACAGATCTAGAAGACTTGATGTTTAGCATATAATTTGAGATAAGCTTTTGAAGGGAGTGCAGTGAGGTCATGTCTCAGTAAGGGATAAACCATAGGCGTTGATCCAACTTATAGTTATTTCGTAAACCTAAGTTGAGATCACACTGAAATCTGAATCAGAATTCTATCATGCGTATATCTGTTCTAATTCCGTGAAATATATGAATTGCTCTAACTTTGTTTTACAGGGTAAACTATATATCTGTACTAATATTATTTTGCAGGGTCTGTCCGTCGATGGATAGAGTGGTTACGTCGATGGATTTCAAAATGGTTTCGACGACTAAAAGGGATGTTTAGTCAACATATTAGAGTTTATTATGGCAAACCCAGTCAGGTTGAAGGAGAAAAGGAAAAGGATGTTCCGTCGACTGATAAGACTTATCAGTCGATGAATCCAATGTTTATGTTGCAACCAACTCAGCGGATCTCTCAGAATGGAAGACATTGTTCCATCAATTGAAAGGTTTGATCAGTCGACAGACTCATAAATTATCTAATGCGCCACCCAGCTCAACCAGACAAAAATCAGATAGGTAAACTTGGATTCCATCGACGAAGGTTGTTCAGTCAACGGAACAGAAGATTTCGGATCATGAACCTGGATGCAAATCGAAAAGATTCATAGGAGGTTCCATCGACAAATCAGAGAGATTAGTCAATGGAACGATGATTTTCAGAATTGTCTGGTTTGGTTCAGCTATAAAATGAGGCTTACAGATTCAATTCAATAGAACTTTTCATCTACTTGAAATCTATTCTTCATCACGCTCTTTGTGACAAGATCTTTGTCAAGCAAGCCTCTGCGCTAAAAGCTACTCCGACAACAAGCTGCAATCTCTATTTCGTAATTGTCAGTATATTTTTATTATTGTACTTGCATTTACATTTAAGGGTATAGTAGACTTATTACTATCTCCTTTCATTTTTGTATTCGATTTCTCCTTTCGAAATTTCTCGGAGGAGAATTATAGTGATTGTCCATCCAGAGCGATTAAGAATTGCAGGCCTTGGAGTGATAGTCGACGAAGACTCCGAACCAAAGAAAAAATAATTATGTCATTGTCTTCTATTTTATTTCCACAGCTATATTATTTTGGTTTTCAAAAGAAAAGAAAGTTTCTGACGATCGAGATTCATCTCTCCCCCTCTCTCGACATCTGCGATCCTACACTACCCATCTCTATCGTAGATCGTCCAATCTTCAAGTCAGTGGATCTGCCTCAAGCTTGAATCCTACAAGTATAGGATACAAGGTCAATCTAAGTATCACATAATCCTAAAAATTATAATCTATCTACGTAAGTTATCATTTATATTCTCCTTTAGAAATTGTTCAAATTTACCAATAGTGGTGTAACAATTTTGATTAATTAAAGATCTATCAATCAATTAGTGGATCATTGATTTAATTAATCAATTAATTCTTAATTACTTCGTATTCAACTTAATAATTTAATCAATTCAATAATCAATTAACAAACTTATTAATAATCAATTAATGACTTAATTAATCATTAATTAATATGACAACTAATAAATGAATTGGTTAATAAATTCATCAGCCCCTCAATTTAACTTAATCGATTTATCAATAAACTATTGAGCTATATATGGTTTAATTAGTCAAAATTAAATCGGAAATGTAATCTTTTAAACTAATTAATTAATCTAGCGATTAATATTGATAGGGATGAGTGATCAAGTAGGACACATGATATGGGAAAACTACGTGGCAGTGTTGACCAGGCTAGAGACCCGAGGTTAGGCAGGGAAGTCGGGCTTCGGACTATCTCGGGAGAATGGAGGAAGACTCTCGCGATCAGATCGGGAGCTCGGGCTTCCAAGATTATCTTGAGGAAATGAGGAAGGTCCCCGAGCTCAGTTTGGGAGGTGAGACCCCGAGACTAATTCGGAAAAGTGGAGCCTAAAGAACAGTTTAAAGAGAAGAGAACAAAACTTTAAGTATCCTCCCCTCCCTTTTCCAGGACAGGAAATTCAGCAAGTAGTTATTACCTGTAACGCATGGTAATAATGGACTTAATAGTCATGATGGTCGTTATCGGTCATCATGGAGAGGAGAACAGCTGTCAAATAACCAATGATCATTAAACGTGAGGAGAGATGGAGACGTGTGGAGGGAAAACGTCAGGTATATAAGATACTTCGGCATGCAGGAAAGAGGGGACGGTAAGATTTAAGACGGTAATACTTTGATTCCTGATTTCCTCCCTAAAATAGAGATATCTGACTTGAGCGTCGGAGAGGGCTCTACCGGAACTCCTTCCGGTGCATCCCCTTTACGCTCGTGTTAATTTCGCAGACGCTAACATCCTCTCCTCATCATCGTCATCCAGGGGCGGAGCCACCCTTGGGCTAGGTTGGGCTCCAGCCCCACCTTCCTTAAAAAAAAAATTTGATTATTTTTTTCATTTTTTATTCGATCACAAATTTATTAATTGGTTAAATATTAAATTAAAAATAATTAATTTTAAAAATAAAATATCAAATTAAAATGATAAATTTTATAAAAAGCATTATATTTAAAAATTAATAAACATATTAATTCTAATTTGTTTAATATTTTTACTTTGAATTTGTCAATAGAAGGTCTCTTTTCCTCTCCGCAACACTATTTCTTTTTCTTTAATTTTACTCTAATTTATTAATTCTGTCGCTAACCAACCAACGTTGGTCACTCGAGAGACGGTCGACAAAGCGCTCGTGAGGCGGACACTGCCTCGCCAGGCGATCAGGAATTGCTTCGTGTGCGACCGATGGCAAAGTGACCGCACGCGAGGTGAACGCGCGCGGTCTCCCGAGGCAACTAGCAACAGCTTCTTATGCGATCACTTTATGAGAAAAAAAATGATTAACGAGGTTTTTCCAACCTCGGGCGACCGGTCCGGCCCCACGGAGGTTTCCCACCGGCTGCCAGGGTAAATCGGGAAGCGCTCGCGGTGGGTGATCACTTTGTGAGAGGCCGCATGTGAGGTGGCCACTGCTTTGTCATGTAATGAGCGACATGTGTCTAGATATGCAAATATAAGTTATATCCCATAACTTTATTTAACGTATATTAATATGATATCAAATCTATTTCTTTTTCATTTTCTAAAAAATCTTATACAAAGATGGTCAATTACTCAATTTTACTTGTTTACTCAAAATTCTTGATACTTCAACGTTCAAGGTTCTCAATTCTGTCAGCCCTAAATAATTTTAAATTCTGGCTACGCTCCTGTCGTCATCCTAGGTTATACTTTGGTGATTCGTCACCCGTCGTTCACTTCTGAAACAAATATAATTAATTTATTAGTAATTATATCATTTTATCAATTTTTTTATTACTTCATTAATTAGTGCAATCAGTTAATTAATAGTTATCCATTTACTCATCGACTTATTAAATGAATTAATAATCTATTAATTAACCAATAATCAGAATTTAATTAATTAATTACTCAAAATCATTAATCTATTTTTAATTTAATCGAATCATAAATCTTAAGTTAAATAGATTAATCCACATTAAGCAATCCATTAGTAATACGATAAGCTTATTGGTTAACTAACCAATTAATATCTTAATTTCATCAAGTCAACACAAACTTATCATTATTCAATTAATCTCTAATTAATCAATATTTAAACAACGTCTTAATTTATAAATCTATTAGTCAACCCATTAAACAAATTAATCATCATTTATTTCATTAATCAGTACTCAAGATTAAGTTCTTAATTAATTAGATAACTAAGAAATTAATTAACCGTTCAATCAAATCCAAGCTTAATGTAACCGATTAAGTTAACGAATTACGCCAAATCCGTTGGCAGCTTCAACACCGGCGGCGGCTCGCAGTGCCGACAGAGGTCGGTCGGCTGTCGGCGATGAGCACGACCATTATCCAGACAGCGGCAGCAGTTGCCGAAGCTTCGCAGTGGCTCGGCTGAAACCAAGCGGCAGTATTTTTTTGCTGTGAGGAAAGGAAACGGCGGCGTGTTGCTACGACGCCGTCGGCGACTGCGTCGGATTCGGGATCTACTGTTGAATTTTGTTTGGAATTTCAAATTTATCGAAGGAAGTTTAGTCCCACATTACTAAGCTATCGGAGTTGGAATGCCTTATATATGAAGTCATTCCAACCATGTTTAGATGGCTTAAGGGGACCTATACGCATGCGCGGGTTGAGCCAAACCAGGTGGTTTCAGGGGGTCTGGGCCGGAAATCCATAAACCGGGCGCAACGCACGCGATTATCGCGCGCAGGGGGGGTGCAAATCCCCAGCCCGTCAGCCTCGCGCTTGCGGGCAGCCCTTCCCAGCGGCGCTCGACGCGACTCCTCGCTTCGGGTGGTCGCGATTCCTTAGAGAGAAGAGGCAAAGGTTTGCCTCTTCGGATCTATAAAAGGAGAAGAGGAAGAAGCAATTCACTCATTCACTGCTTTCTTCTCTCCTTCTCCCTCTGAGCGATCAGCGGTTTTCTCCTATCGCTTTTATTCGTCTTCTGCGATCGGTTTTGGGTCTTGAGGCTTCGCCTTCTGCGGTCTGAGGTTGTCTCCGCGAGCAGCGATCGTCTTGGAGTGCACCTACGACGTTGCGTGGTTGTCGGATCTTGGGGGAGTTTTGCCGGGAGCCTTTGCACCGTAGGGCGGCAATCAATTCTCTAAGGACAGTCGGCACGCCGGCGCTTCAACCGGATAACTATTTCTAACTCGGCTCTTTTTCTTATCAGATTCCTGCATATCTTTATTTATTGTCTACTTAAGTGTCTGCTTTATTGTATTTTACAATCTTAGAGAATTGATTGTGCCTAAGTAGACATGTTAAATATTAGAATGTCGGGGTCTGATGAGGCTAGCGCCAAACCCGAGAGGTTTTCCGGGCAAAACTTCAAACGTTGGCAACAACGAATGAAATTTTGGCTTACTACGCTGGGGCTATTCTCCGTTATAGAATCGGATCCTCCTTCACCTGATGAAGAAGAGCCTGCCCGTAGTGCTTCTACTGAGAGGTTTAAACAGAGGGATTATCTCTGCCATGGGAGAATCTTGTCTGCCCTCTCAGACGCACTATTTGATGTGTACTGCTCTACAACCTCGGCCAAAGAGTTATGGAAATCTTTGGATAAAAAATATAACTCCGAGGACTCTGGTTTAGAGAAGTACACCATGGGGAAGTTCTTAAACTTCAAAATGGTTGAAGGTAGATCTGTCATTGAGCAGACCCATAAATTTCAAATTTTGATTCACGGTCTTGCCGATGGAGAAATGCCGATACCCGAGAAACTTCAAGTCTTGTCTATCATCGAAAAGTTGCATCCGAGTTGGGAAGATTTTGGCATAACACTTAAACACAGGAGAGGTAAAATCTCTCTTAAAGATTTAATGATTGCCTTAAATATCGAGGAAGAACATCGGAAGCAACATAAGGATGATGATAAGGGGATGCCCATGGATTTTGCTCCAAAGGCAAATGTGGTAGTTTCTTCTGACAAGAACAAGTTCAAGAACCAAAAAATGAAAAACAAAATGAAACCCAAACCAAAGGTTCAGAAGAAGCATAGGACTAGGCTGTGCTAGGCTTGTGGACAAGTTGGACATTTTGCCAAATTCTGTCCTGAACGGAAGGACAAGAAGAAGAACCAAGGCAATGTGCCCAACACCAAGGCGCAGGTCAATGTTGTGACTAGCACCAGCAATGGGTTTGTTTCCATTAACCCCGAACTAAATTTGATTTATCAACCCAATGAGTGGTTAGTTGATACAGGTGCTAATGTGCACTGTTGTGTTGATCGCTCTGCCTTCCTTACTTATCAGGTAATTGAAGGCACTTCCGTAACCATGGGGAATCATTCTGCATCCAGAGTGTTAGGGATTGGACGAGTTGACTTGAGATTTACCTCAGGGAAGGTCCTGTCACTACATGAGGTGCATCATGTTCCAGTGGTCCGACGGAATTTGATTAGCGGGTCAAAATTAGTTCGTGCTGGTTATGAGCTAAACTTCAAATGTAAGAAAGTTGTATTGTTACATTTAGGAACCTTTATTGGAAAGGGTTACCTTAATGAAGGTTTATTTAAACTCAATGTTGAAAATACGATTATTAATAAAATTAGTGATATTAGTTGTTCTTATAACATTGAGTCTTATGATGTGTGACATGATAGATTAGGAAATGTTAATTTTTAAACTATAAAAAGGATGATGAATCTTGACATGATTCCTAAGCATGCCATAAATGATAAGAAAAAAATGTGAAGTTTGTGTGTAATATAAACAACCCCGTAAACCTTCAAATCAGTTGATAGAAATTCTAATATTTTAGAATTAATTCATACTGATTGTTGTGAGTTTAACGGTTTAATAACGAGAGACCATAAAAGATATTTCATTACCTTCATTGATGATTACTCTCTTTATTACTATGTTTATTTGCTGAAAACTAAAGATGAAGCTTTAGATAAATTTATGATCTTCAAATCTGAAGCTGAAAATCAAACAAACCAAACCATTAAGAGGATAAGGTCTGATAGGGGTGGAGAGTTCACCTCAAACCTGTTTCAAAAATTCTGTCAAGATTCAGGTATAATTCATGAGGTCACTGCTCCATATAATCCTCAATCTAATGGTGTAGCAGAACGTAAAAATCGAACCCTTGAAGATATGATTAATTCCATGTTAGGCAGTTCTGGGTTGCCTAACTTCTTGTGGGGGGAGCCTCTATACACTGCTTGTCATGTGTTAAATAGAGTACATATGAAGTCAAGGGATAAAAGCCCATATGAACTTTGGAAAGGTCGAAGGACAAGTTTGAAATACCTTAAAGTGTGGGGGTGCCTTGCAAAAGTGCTAGTACCTGAACATAAAAGGAAAAAACTTGGTCCGAAGACTGTAGATGGTGTCTTCTTGGGTTATGCTCAGAATAGTTCTGCATATAGGTTTCTGATTATTAAATCAGAAATTTCTGGAATAGATGCAAACACTATTGTAGAACTTCGTGAAGCTATATTCTTTGAGGATATATTTCCTATGAAGACTAGAACACCTCAGTCTATTTCTAGTACTCCTACTAAAGATGACTCTGCCTCCATAGAAGTCCCATTATCCTTAGTGGGTGTACCTTCCTCAAGTCACTTTAGATTAGATGAATCTAGTGAGTGTACAGAATTGAGAAGGAGTAAGAGGCAACGTGTGTCTAAGGATTTAGGCCAAGACTATATCACCTATAATATAGAAGGTGACCCTGTGACATATAGAGATGCTATAGCTTCTCCTGAAGCTAAACACTGGAAAGAAGCCATTAAAAATGAAATGGACTCTATTATCTCTAATGCCACTTGGGAGTTAGTAGATTTGCCTCCTGGTTGCACCACCATTGGATGTAAATGGGTATTTAAGAGGAAGTTAAAACCTGATGGGTCAGTAGATAAGTTTAAAGCTTGCCTGGTTGCTAAGGGATTCAAACAGAAGGAAGGGATTGACTATTTTGACACTTATTCTCCTGTTACTAGAATTACTACAATCCGAGTATTGATAGCACTGACATCCATATATCATCTTGAGGTCCATCAAATGGATGTCAAAACGACATTTCTTAATGGAGATCTTGAAGAAGAGATATATATGGATCAGCCAGAGGGATATGTAGTTTCTGGAAGTGAGAATAAAGTCTGTAAGTTAGTAAAATCTCTTTATGGTTTGAAACAAGCCCCAAAGCAATGACACGAAAAATTTGATAGAGCTAGGCTATCATTTGGCTTTGAAATTAATGACTCTGATAAATGTGTATATACTAAAATGAAAGGTGAAAAATGTATCATTTTATGTTTGTATGTAGATGATATTTTACTTTTTGGATCTAACCTTTCAATTATTAACGAGACCAAGGCTCTCTTAAGTGGTAAGTTTGATATGAAGGATATGGGTTGTGCTGATGTGATTTTAGGGCTGAAGTTGACTCGCTCAACTGATGGAATAACAATTTCTCAGGCACACTATGTTGAGAAAGTGTTAGAGAAATATGGCTATAGCCACATAAAATCTGTAGTCACACCCTCTGATCCTTCAAAGACTCTCCACAAGAATAAGAGTGGCGTGGCTGTGTCTCAATTAAGATATTCCCAAATAATTGGTAGTCTAATGTATTTGGCAAATTGTTCTAGACCTGATATTTCGTTTGCTATAACTAAATTGAGCAGGTTTACCAGCTGTCCGGACAGAACACATTGGGATGCATTAGACAGAGTACTCAGATACCTAAAGGGTACTATATCCTTGGGCTTGTGCTATGGGAGGTTCCCTGCAGTCCTGGAGGGATATAGTGATGCCAGTTGGATAGCTGACACCGCTGAGTGTAAAGGCGTTACTGGCTATGTTTTTACACTTGGAGGCGGTGCAGTTGCTTGGAGGTCTGTTAAACAGACGATCATATCCCATTCTACAGCTGAGGCAGAATTGTGTGCTTTGGATACCACAGTAACTGAAGCTGATTGGCTTAAGGGTCTTCTTACTGAGATTCCCTTGATTGTGAAGCCAATACCTCCTATTTCAGTGAACTGTGATAATCAAACAACAATAGCTCAGATTAGAAGCTCCAAGTATAACCAAAAACAGAAGAGACATGTACGAATAAGATTGAAATCTGTTCGTGAACTAGTGTCTCTAGGAGTGGTGTCATTGGACTTTGTAAGTTCAAAAGACAATATTGCTGATCCACTCACAAAAGGACTTGATTTTGAGAAAATCAAGAGATCCAGTAAGGGAATGGGACTGAGGCCTATTCTGGTTTCATCTATAGCGGCAACCCAACCTATCTGATTGGAGATCCCAAGAAGTAGGTTCAATGTGGTATAAACAAGCTATAAGGGTGAACCATAAGCATAAATTAATTGAGATATAATCTCAAAGTCTCTTCCTTGGATAGATGCTTGACTGCTAGTAAGGATGAGCTTAAGACTCTTAATGAGTTCGAGGTCTTTATGACAGGATGCTTGCAGTACATCCTTGGAGAACTCACCTATGTAAGTATATCTGTGAGGCCGCAGTGTGGGGGGTTTGGGCAACTCTCCTTAACACTTATGAAACAAGATTCAGTGGCATGGCCGTAATGCACCAACCCAGAAGGATTCAACCGTCGCCTGTGATGAGTTGTTGCCAATTGATTTTCACATATTAAAGGTTTAAGTTCAAGACTTAGTCATTCAAACCTGTGTGAATAAGATTGGTTTACTTAGGTGAAAATTCAAACCGGAAGGTATTTTCACTGAAAGCTCATTATGACAAAGCCTCAAGACCTGTTTTATTATTTATTATAATTTAAAATTTGTGGGGGATTGTTGAATTTTGTTTGGAATTTCAAATTTATCGAAGGAAGTTTAGTCCCACATTGCTAAGCTATCGGAGTTGGAATGCCTTATATATGAAGTCATTCCAACCATGCTTAGATGGCTTAGGGGGACCTACACGCATGCGCGGGTTGAGCCCAAACCAGGTGGTTTCAGGGAGTCTGAGCCGGAAATCCAATAAAATCGGGCGCGACCGCACGCGATTATCGCGTGCAGGTGGGGGGGGGGGGGCGTGCAAATCCCCAACCCGTGAGCCTCGCGCTTGCGGGCGGCCCGGTTTGGTTTTGCAGATTTCGGTTCAGTTTGATTCCTAAACAATTTGGTTTTGGTTTTATTTTTCTTTCCTTTTATTTATTTATTTTTATTCTTTTTTGAGAACCGCGCCCTTCCCCAGCGGCGCTCGACGTGACTCCTCGCTTCGGGTGGTCGCGATTCCTCAGAGAGAAGAGGCAAAGGTTTGCCTCTTCGGATCTATAAAAGGAGAAGGGGAAGAAGCAATTCATCATTCACTGCTTTCTTCTCTCTTCTCCCTCTGAGCGATCAGCGTTTTTCCTTTCGCTTTTCTTCGTCTTCTCGATCGGTTTTGGGTCTTGAGGCTTCGCCTTGTGCGATCTGAGGTTGTCTCCGCGGGCAGCGATCGTCTTGGAGTGCACCTACGACGCTGCGTGGTTGTCGGATCTTGGGGGAATTTTGCCGGGAGCCTTTGCACCGTAGGGCGGCAATCAATTCTCTAAAGGACAGTCGGCACGCCGCGCTTCAACCGGATAACTATTTCTAACTCNAAGCATGCCATAAATGATAAGAAAAAATGTGAAGTTTGTGTGCAATATAAACAGCCCCGTAAACCCTTCAAATCAGTTGATAGAAATTCTAATATTTTAGAATTAATTCATACTGATTGTTGTGAGTTTAACGTTTAATAACGAGAGACCATAAAAGATATTTCATTATCTTCATTGATGATTACTCTCTTTATTACTATGTTTATTTGCTGAAAACTAAAGATGAAGCTTTAGATAAATTTATGATCTTCAAATCTGAAGCTGAAAATCAAACAAACCAAACCATTAAGAGGATAAGGTCTGATAGGGGTGGAGAGTTCACCTCAACCTGTTTCAAAATTCTGTCAAGATTCAGGTATAATTCATGAGGTCACTGCTCCATATAATCTCAATCTAATGGTGTAGCAGAACGTAAAAATCGAACCCTTGAAGATATGATTAATTCCATGTTAGGCAGTTCTGGGTTGCCTAACTTCTTGTGGGGGGAGCCTCTATACACTGCTTGTCATGTGTTAAATAGAGTACATATGAAGTCAAGGGATAAAAGCCCATATGAACTTTGGAAAGGTCGAAGGACAAGTTTGAAATACCTTAAAGTGTGGGGTGCCTTGCAAAGTGCTAGTACCTGAACATAAAAGGAAAAAACTTGGTCCGAAGACTGTAGATGGTGTCTTCTTGGGTTATGCTCAGAATAGTTCTGCATATAGGTATCTGATTATTAAATCAGAAATTTCTGGAATAGATGCAAACACTATTGTAGAACTTCGTGAAGCTACATTCTTTGAGGATATATTTCCTATGAAGACTAGAACACCTCAGTCTATTTCTAGTACTCCTACTAGAGATGACTCTGCCTCCATAGAAGTCCCATTATCCTTAGTGGGTGTACCTTCCTCAAGTCACTCTAGATTAGATGAATCTAGTGAGTGTACAAAATTGAGAAGGAGTAAGAGGCAACGTGTGTCTAAGGATTTAGGCCAAGACTATATCACCTATAATATAGAAGGTGACCCTGTGACATATAGAAATGCTATAGCTTCTCTTGAAGCTAAACACTGGAAAGAAGCCATTAAAAATGAAATGGACTCTATTATCTCTAATGCCACTTGGGAGTTAGTAGATTTGCCTCCTAGTTGCACCACCATTGGATGTAAATGGGTATTTAAGAGGAAGTTAAAACCTGATGGGTCAGTAGATAAGTTTAAAGCTCGCCTGGTTGCTAAGGGATTCAAACAGAAGGAAGGGATTGACTATTTTGACACTTATTCTCCTGTTACTAGAATTACTACAATTCGAGTATTGATAGCACTGACATCCATATATCATCTTGAGGTCCATCAAATGGATGTCAAAACGGCATTTCTTAATGGAGATCTTGAAGAAGAGATATATATGGATCAGCCAGAGGGATATGTAGTTTCTGGAAGTGAGAATAAAGTCTGTAAGTTAGTAAAATCTCTTTATGGTTTGAAACAAGCCCCAAAGCAATGACACGAAAAATTTAATAGAGCTAGGCTATCATTTGGCTTTGAAATTAATGACTCTGATAAATGTGTATATACTAAAATGAAAGGTGAAAAATGTATCATTTTATGTTTGTATGTAGATGATATTTTACTTTTTGGATTTAACCTTTCAATTATTAACGAGACCAAGGCTCTCTTAAGTGGTAAGTTTGATATGAAGGATATGGGTTGTGCTGATGTGATTTTAGGGCTGAAGTTGACTCGCTCAACTGATGGAATAGCAATTTCTCAGGCACACTATGTTGAGAAAGTGTTAGAGAAATATGGCTATAGCCACATAAAATCTGTAGTCACACCCTATGATCCTTCAAAGACTCTCCACAAGAATAAGAGTGGCGTGGCTGTGTCTCAATTAAGATATTCCCAAATAATTGGTAGTCTAATGTATTTGGCAAATTATTCTAGACCTGATATTTCGTTTGCTATAACTAAATTGAGCAGGTTTACCAGCTGTCCGGACAGAACACATTGGGATGCATTAGACAGAGTACTCAGATACCTAAAGGGTACTATATCCTTGGGCTTGTGCTATGGGAGGTTCCCTGCAGTCCTGGAGGGATATAGTGATGCCAGTTGGATAGCTGACACCGCTGAGTGTAAAGGCGTTACTGGCTATGTTTTTACACTTGGAGGCGGTGCAGTTGCTTGGAGGTCTGTTAAACAGACGATCATATCCCGTTCTACAGCTGAGGCAGAATTGTGTGCTTTGGATACCACAGTAACTGAAGCTGATTGGCTTAAGGGTCTTCTTACTGAGATTCCCTTGATTGTGAAGCCAATACCTCCTATTTCAGTGAACTGTGATAATCAAACAACAATAGCTCAGATTAGAAGCTCCAAGTATAACCAAAAACAGAAGAGACATGTACGAATAAGATTGAAATCTGTTCGTGAGCTAGTGTCTCTAGGAGTGGTGTCATTGGACTTTGTAAGTTCAAAAGACAATATTGCTGATCCACTCACAAAAGGACTTGATTTTGAGAAAATCAAGAGATCCAGTAAGGGAATGGGACTGAGGCCTATTCTGGTTTCATCTATAGCGGCAACCCAACCTATCTGATTGGAGATCCCAAGAAGTAGGTTCAATGTAGTATAAACAAGCTATAAGGGTGAACCATAAGCATAAATTAATTGAGATATAATCTCAAAGTCTCTTCCTTGGATAGATGCTTGACTGCTAGTAAGGATGAGCTTAAGACTCTTAATGAGTTCGAGGTCTTTATGACAGGATGCTTGCAGTACATCCTTGGAGAACTCACCTATGTAAGTATATCTGTGAGGCCGCAGTGTGGGGGGTTTGGGCAACTCTCCTTAACACTTATGAAACAAGATTCAGTGGCATGGCCGTAATGCACCAACCCAGAAGGATTCAACCGTCGCCTGTGATGAGTTGTTGCCAATTGATTTTCACATATTAAAGGTTTAAGTTCAAGACTTAGTTCATTTCAAACCTGTGTGAATAAGATTGGTTTACTTAGGTGAAAATTCAAACCGGAAGGTATTTTCACTGAAAGCTCATTATGACAAAGCCTCAAGACCTGTTTTATTATTTATTATAATTTGAAATTTGTGGGGGATTGTTGAATTTTGTTTGGAATTTCAAATTTATCGAAGGAAGTTTAGTCCCACATTGCTAAGCTATCGGAGTTGGAATGCCTTATATATGAAGTCATTCCAACCATGCTTAGATGGCTTAGGGGGACCTACACGTATGCGCGGGTTGAGCCCAAACCAGGTGGTTTCAGGGGGTCTGAGCCGGAAATCCATAAATCGGGCGCGACGCACGTGATTATCGCGTGTAGGGAGGGGGGTGCAAATCCCCAGCCCGTGAGCCTCGCGCTTGCGGGCGGCCCGGTTTGGTTTTGTAGATTTCGGTTCGGTTTGATTCCTAAACCAATTTGGTTTGGTTTTATTTTTTCTTTCCTTTTATTTATTTATTTTTATTCTTTTTTTGAGAAACCGCGCCCTTCCCAGCGGCGCTCGACGTGACTCCTCGCTTCGGGTGGTCGCGATTCCTCAGAGAGAAGAGGCAAAGGTTTGCCTCTTCGGATCTATAAAAGGAGAAGGGGAAGAAACAATTCACTCATTCACTGCTTTCTTCTCTCCTTCTCCCTCTGAGCGATCAGCGGTTTTCTCCTTTCGCTTTTCTTCGTCTTCTGCGATCGGTTTTGGGTCTTGAGGCTTCGCCTTGTGCGATCTGAGGTTGTCTCCGCGAGCAGCGATCGTCTTGGAGTGCACCTACGATGCTGCGTGGTTGTCGGATCTTGGGGGAGTTTTGCCGGGAGCCTTTGCACCGTAGGGCGGCAATCAATTCTCTAAGGACAGTCGGCACGCCGACGCTTCAACCGGATAACTATTTCTAACTCGGCTCTTTTTCTTATCAGATTCCTACATATCTTTATTTATTGTCTACTTAAGTGCCCGCTTTATTGTATTTTACATCTGCTTGCGCGACGACGCGACAGTGGCCACGACGATGGACGCGTGTCCAGTGGCAGGGAAAATGACGCTCGAGAGGGTGTGCCGACGGTCGGGGAAGGAGACAGACGCAGCGCCAGCATCGGCCGGTCGCGTGAGGGGAAGGGCGGCGTCAGCGGACGATGTGTAGGAGCGACGCTGCAGAGGCCGCCATTAACAAGGTTTTTTTTAACCTCGGACGGTCTGACCATCCGGCCTCACGAAAGATTCCGTCCAACCTCACGAAAATTTTTCATCGGCCATTAGGATAAATCAGGAAGCGTTCATAGTGGGCAGTCTAGAAGCCCAACGTCCCAGGGTTCGCGTCTCATTTGGAGAAAAATTTTTATAAATATACCGTAGCTGTGGATCGAACCGTAGATGCAGAGACGACCTGTGGAGTGGGCAAGTAGGGCTCAGACCCTAATTAATTAATTTTAATATATTATATTATGTCAAAAATTATAAATAATTAGATTGTCCAATAAAATTGAATTTAAGGTCAAATCCTATATATATATATATATAAATTTATTTTAATATATTATATTATGTCAAAAATTATAAATAATTAGATTGTCCAATAAAATTGAATTTTATTGAATATATATATATATATATATATATATATATATATATATATAATGAAAATCTTACTTTTTAGAAAATTAAAAACACATACAAATTTAGGGTAAAAGAGGCTATAGTCCAACCTTGGCTCATCTCAGCCTCTAAAGTCTAAGTCGCCGCCTCTAAATTTACCTTTGCTAAATTCATCTTCCATCGTAGGAGCTTTCTCTTTCGTTGCCTTCTCTAATTTCACCTCTGCTTTCTTCGTCTTTGAGGCGGTAACAATTTTTGTTTTTTTGATTTCGTTACTGTTTTTTTTATCAAGATCACTCCTATTATAGTCATGGTTGTCTATCAAAATTTACTGATTATTTCTATGACTGTAGCATCAGCTAAAAAGAGCTTTTCAATGTTAATATTATTGAAATTTTATTTAAGAACTATTATAAGTTAAGAGAATGAATGACTTAGTAATCATCTGCATTAAAAAAAATATATGGGAGGATATCTCAGATATAATTGACATAATTGATTATTTACTTCTAAAAATATAAAAACCCACTGATGGACCTCCCATATCAGTGGGTTTTGGTCAAAACTCACTGATATTTGACCAAAACCACTGATGGATCTCCCATATCTGGATTTCTGAAAACTCCATATTAATAGAGAGGGTAGAAGTAGGAGATGATGTTTTAGGTGTCCAAATATCTATATATTAGATATCACCAATCAAATAGGAGTAGTTTAGAAATATCAGTGAGTTTTGACCAAAACCCACTGATGGACCTCCCATATCTGGATTTTTGAAAACTCCATATGAATAGAGAGGTTAGAGGTAAGAGATGATGTTTTAGGTGTCCAAACATCTATATATTAGATATCACCAATCAAATAGGAATAATTTAGAAATATCAGTGGGTTTTGACCAAAACCCACTGATGGACCTCCCATATTTGGATTTCTGAAAACTCCATATGAATAGAGAGGGTAGAGGTAGGAGATGATGTTTTAGGTGTCCAAACATCTATATATTAGATATCACCAATCAAATAGGAGTAGTTTAGAAATATCAGTGGGTTTTGACCAAAACCCACTGATGGACATCACATCTATGTTCAGGCCCTCCTAGTGTGACTTCAGACCCTGCGTTTTTTTATATATTAATATATTTTTAAAATAGAAAAAAAATTTGAGTCCACGTCGGGCCTGAATCAAAAGATTTCAGGCCCAACGTGGGCCTGAAATATTTTTATTTCAGGCCCACGCTGGGCCTAAAATCTTTTTATTTCAGGCCCACACTGGGCCTGGAATATTTTTATTTCAGGCCCAGCGTGGGCCTGAAATCAATAGATTTCAGGCCCACGTTTTTTTATTACGTTTTTTTGAAATTTTTTTACGTTTTTTTTATTTCTGCATACGTTTTTTTTGAAATTTTTTTACGTTTTTTTTTTATTTTTGCATACGTTTTTTTTGAATTTTTTTATATATTAATATATTTATTAAATATTATTAAATATATTAATTTTTATTAATCAAATATAAAAATTATTTATTTATATTTTTAAATCACGTTGGATGAACTATTTTTAACTGAAATATTTTTTTAATTTTTATCTTACGTTTTTAGCGCCGATTTCATAATATATTATTTTAAAATAAAAGCCTGAAAAAGTACATGCAGACGTCTCAAAATTTGTTACTGAGAGAGAGAAAGAGAAAGACACCAGTTAGAAGGAGGGGTATAAGAAGCACAGGGGTATAGACTGGTCCCCTTGGTAATTCCATAAAGGTGCGCCCTTTGGTAAAATAGAAACCAATGGTAACGTATTTATTAATTTAGGATATTTATATCTTAGGGTACCGCCCCTTTGGTTAAATTACCGTGTTAATAATTATTTTTATTTCCTCTTTCGCCTCGCTCATCTTCTTCCTCGCGCGACAGTAGACGACGTCGACGTGCGGCGACGACGAGCGACATGCGGTGACGACGGGCGACGTGCGGCGGTGGCCGGAGGCGGCGGCGGCGACACCAGCGCACCTCGCTCGTCTTCTTCCTTGGCGCGCCAAGGAAGAAGACGAGCGAGGTGCGCTGGTGTTGCCGCCGCCGCCTCCGGCCACCGTCGCCCGTCGCCCGTCGTCGCGATGCCATCGCCAGCTGTCGCGCCAAGGAAGAAGACGAGCGAGGTGCGCTGGTGTCGCCGCTGCCGCCTCCGGCCACCGCCGCACGTCGCCCGTCGTCACCGCATGTCGCTCGTCGTCGCCGCACGTCGACGTCGTCTACTGTCGCGCGAGGAAGAAGATGAGCAAGGCGAAAGAGGAAAAAAATAAAAATTAATTAAAAAATTAACACAGAAAATGTTAAATTAAAAAAAAACAAAAAAAAAAAGGTAGCGGACGGTAGCGCACTATTTGTAGCGTATTATAACAATTATGGAGATTGATACTGTGCGCGAGCAGCCCATGCGCGATCCCAATTTTTTTTTTTTTTTATAAATGGAACAATTCCTCACGAAACTAATTTTTATTATTTTTTTTTTTGTTTTTTCCTCCTCCCACCGCGCTGCTCGTCTTCTTCGATGGCGCGGCAGACGGCGGACGGAGGCGGCGACGGGCGGAATCGCGACGGGCGGAAGCGGCGACGGCCGGAGGGGCGACGGCGGGCGAAGGCGTCGACGGCGGACGGTGGCGTCGACGGCAGCCGTAAGCGGCGAGGCACTAGCGACGCCCGGAGGGGGCGACGGCGGGCGGAGGCGTCGACGGCGGACGGAGGCGTCGACGGGCATATATATGAACCCAATACACTAAAATGACCTAATTAAGGTTTTTTGGATTTTTGGGTTATTGGATATGGATTAATGTGTAAAACTTTATAGCGCAATCTGTTATTATCTATGAGTTGATAACAGATCAAATTCCCTATGTAAGGATGAGCTCCTCGATGGTTTAAGACATTTTGACATAATCTTTGTTCCCCATTGATGAAGATTAAGCGACGTCATTATGTTAATTTCCTTGAAAAATCTCTCCTCCTTTTTCTTATTCCATAGGATCACAAGACCTTCAAGACTTAAGACGCTTGACACAATAATAAGTCCATTGCAATCAAGTTTTTTGTCATTCTTTCATGTATTTACTTTTGCTTTGCTTTTGTTGTGGCATGATTCGATGAAACAAGATTCATGCTAATGTAGTTGTATTTCTTATTTCGAGTTCTTATTTGGTTTTTAAAATTCAGGCGACTTAAGATTTACAAAAACTTTCAAGCCAACTATCGGGAAGCTATGCCACACGGCAACTAGTGAAGTATATGTATCAATTCTGAGTTTGGCAAGAGCCTGGCAAGCAAAACCAAGATTTCCCCAACTGCAGTACAAACAAGCCCACTACTCCAACTACAGTACAAACAAGACCAGGGCCATAAATCTAATTCTACTAACAAATTCGTTATCAGTTTCAACTTTCAAGTATAAGATTGTTAGATACAAGTGAATGGAAAGGGAGGTGGAGAGTAAAGAGGTTTCATTATGAATGAGACTATAGTCCCACATTGAGAATTTCAAGGTATATTGGTTGGTTTAAATTATTTCACAAACATATTAGTTGTGAACAAATGCATGGGGAGAGACTCTCTCTCACACGTGGGTATGCAGGAGGGTGCAAATCTAGAGCCCGAATTTGTACTGAACCAAGTTGATTCGTGTGCATGCACAACCTGCGCGCATCGAATGCCGAATAGGTCGAGGCAAAATTTATCCAAGCGAATAAACCAACAATTGTTGCATAGTTTATTAGCAGTAAATGACGTTAATTCGGTCACTAATTGTTGCATAGGTCTAAGCACTATATAAAGAGGTTATGACCGAGAGCAAAAGATATAGGAAGAGCAACAATTATCTTGCATTTCATTCCCAAGTCTCTGTGTGTTCCCCACTCGGTCGATTACCTCTGGTAGCAATCGGGTACTTCTTCAGTTCACTGTTGTATCCTGGGAAATAGATGTCCATCGGAACCTTGAAGTACAGTCGGAGGTGTTGGATCGGGTTGGACCGGCTAGAGGGGGTAAATAGACGGGGAAAAAATTATGAAAGTGGAGGCACTCGTCTTTTAAAAAAAAAAACTTGGTCGCAACTAAGAACGTTGCTTCCAAGGCAGTGGACGCTCAATTAAAATCTCCTTGTGGCGGAGAAGCCTTACAATAAAAGCACGCTAGACTATAGAGAGAATTACAAAGAATTGAATGAATGAAAAGGTTGAAACTCTAAGCCTATTTATAGCCTAAGAGAATAAATCTGGATTGTTGATTGTTGAGGAATTTTCTCTTGGCCGTTGATCCATGGATGTAATCTGGATGGTTGATCTTGGATGAGATTAAACTGCATCCATTGGATCTGATTAAAGGATAAAGTTATCCTTTAAGAGATAACTTTGTCTTCTGCTCGTAACAGATAAATAACTTTATCATCTGCTCGCAACAACTTTAATCACATCTCTTCTTTGTCCCAGTCGGTAAGGCTGGTGATATATGTAAGCGAGGTTGCTAGTTCGAATCTTCACAGCAACAAATAAATTTCTTTTTGTTTCAGGTGCCTGGTTTGACTTGGTCAAACTGACCAGTCTTTTGGTTCATCTACTGGGTGATTTCCGGCCAACCAGAGTTAGGCTCACCCGAACCCGACTCCGGCCTTTCGCCCCTCGAGCGTCCTTCCTCCCGGCTTCTCGTCCCTCGGACACCGCGCACGTCCTTCTCGCTCCACCGGCGTACTCTTCCGCAGCTTCCGCGTCCCTCGGATTGTACCGAGCCCGTCGGCTCACTTCCCCGCACAATCCTTCTCGTCCGCTATGTCTTACGCTCGACTTCCTCCGTACCTAAGCTCCTGCACACTTAGCAGAGGGATTAAACATACCAGGACCTAACTTAAATCGGTTGATCACATCAAAATCAACCAGGGGTACTTACAGGAGGAGGATAAATCTGTTTCAAGGAAACTGCATTATGCAGGTCTCAACAACTCTTCCTCTCCGTTTCAGAAAGTTTGGGTCCGAAAGTATGGTTCGGGACGCCTGGTTTGGGAACTCCGGGTCGGTAACTCTGGTTCGAGGCAACCGGTTCGGGAAGTCTGGTTTGGAAAATTCTGCTATGAAATTCCAGCTTAGGAGTTTGCATTCTGCATCTAAGACAGCTCAGGCCACTCAACAGCTAAGTTGGAATTATATTGTAATTTCAATTTATTTTTAAACTCTCCGACAGTTTCTCCTACAGTCTTGAAACATAATTTGTTTCTGTTGAGATGACCATGAAAAGTGTTGAGGTGAAACGACTCATTACCAAGCCCCTCCGCCCCGATTGGGAATGCCCCAATCAACCATGGGGAAAACCCAGAGAAATTCACTGGGTTGAACTTTAAGAGGTAGCAGCAGAAGATGCTCTTCTACTTGACCACGCTCAATCTGGTTTGGTTCTTGGCTGAGGACCCTTCTAAGCTTGCTGAGGTTGCTGAGGTGGAGGCTTAGACTTATTCTGAGTACCTATGACGAAACTATATCCTCAACTGCCTGGTCGACTCGCTGTATGTTGTGTACAACACAAAGAGAACGACTAAGGAGCTGTGGGAGTCTTGGGATAAGAAATATAAGACGGGGGATGCAGGGGCCAAGAAGTTCATCGTCGGTCGATTCCGGGACTACAAGATGGTGGACTCCAAGACAGTGATCAGTCAAGTCCCGGAGCTTTAGGTGATCCTACATGAGATCCACTCAGAAGGTATGGTTCTGAGTGAAACCTTCTAGGTAGCAGTAATCATTGAGAAGCTGCCTCCAAACTCGAAGGATTTCAAGAACTACCTGAAGCACAAGTGGAAGGAGATGAACATAGAGGAACTCGTTGTTAGACTTCTCATCGAAGAAGACAACAAGGGTTCGGAGAGAAAGGTGTTCTCTCAGGCTACTGTAAAAGCCAACGTGGTCGAGCACGGACAAAACTCGAAACGGAAGAATTCCAAATTTTCTAAGATGGGACCCAAAGGAGGCATAAACAAGAAGTTTTCTGGGAAGTGCTACAACTATGGCCGAGTTGGTCACAAATCTTTGGAATGCAAAAATTTGAAGAAGAAGTAGGAGGCCAACCTGAACACGAGATCAGAAATGGAAAATCTCTGTGTGATGGTCTCCGAATTAAACCTGGTGGGTTCAAACCCGCGGCAATGATGGATCAATACTGAAGCCACCAGATATGTGTGCTGCAATAAGGAATTGCTCCATAACTTTGAAGAAATTAGTGGAGACAAGCTATTCGTGGGGAACTCGGCAACCTCGAACGTCATGGGCCAAGAAAAAGTGGTGCTAAAGATGACCTCGGACAAGGACCTCACTCTAACCATTATGTTGTATTTTCCAAAAATTCAAAAGAATCTAGTGTCCGGATCATTATTAAGTAAGCATGACTTTCGCATTGTATTTGAGTCAGATAGAGTTGTACTGTCGGAGAATGGAATATTTGTGGGAAAGGGCTATGTATTTAATGGGCTGTTTAAGTTTAGTGTAATGACTATTAGGCCTAAGATAAATTAAATTGAGAGCTCTTCTACTTATATGCTTGAGTCTTCATGTTTATGGCATGGTAGATTAGGACATGTGAATTATGATGTGCTACGTAGATTAATAAACATGCAAGCATACCGACATTCCACCTTGATCTAAAACACAAGTGTGAGACTTGTGTTGAAGCAAAATTGACAAGGTCATCCTTTCAACACGTTGAAAGAAGCAACGAACCACTCGGCCTAATTCACACCAACATATGTCACCTAAAAGGTACACCAACACGTGGTGGGAATAGATACTTCATTACTTTTATAGATAATAACACAAAATATTGTCTCAAAAGCAAGGACGAAGCTATAGAGAAGTTCATTCTCTACAAGAATGAGGTTGAAAACTAACTTAATAAGAGGATTAAGGTGGTTTGAAGCAATCAAGGTGGTGAATATGTATCACCATTCACTGAGTTATGTGTTGAACATAGGATCAGACATGAAACAACTGTTGGTGCAGGCAGCACCTAAGTTAAACCTGGATTTTGATAATGGCAAAGGGTTCAGAAGTTAAGATGTTATTGTGATCTAACTTGTTCACTGAGTGTGCAGGAAGAAGTCCTAGGTACACTAGGCAAGAAGTCCTGGCAAAGCGCTGGGCAAAGAAGTCCTGGTCAAGGACTGGGCAAAAAGACCTGACCGAAAGTTGGGCAAGAAGACCTGACCGGAAGTTGGGCACTAAGACCTGGTCAGGTGGATCGGGCAAAAGTCCAACTGGAGGAGCCGGTTGGCAAAAGGTAAACTCTCCTAAGAGGAGTAGGTGAGGACGTATTCCCCGTCGAGGGAACAGTAGGCGTCGGTTCAACCTAGGGTTCCATTTGGGAGACCCGAAGTCAGAACCAAGATAGCTACGGCTGTAAATAATGACTAACACTCTTGCTTGGTTTGTGTTGGAACTATCCTTGATTACAGGGACCGAAGGATTGTGTTTCTGCAGCTCAGACGCCAAAGGAGTGGGGTGGTTCGTTGGGCTAGGCGCCCGGGAGGTCACGGGCGCCCAAGGTAAAGGGCCAAAACTGCCAAGAAGCAAGACTGCTTCGAAACCACACTGGGCTAGGCGCCTAGGAGGTCCCGGGCGCCCAAGGTCAAAGCCAAAGCGGTCATCGAAGCAAATCTGCCACGAAGCCATTGGACCAGGTCAACCTAGGCGCCCGAGAGGTCCCGGGCACCCCAGTCAGCCCCAGGGGCCGAATCGAAGGGGATAAGCACTGACCGAGCTGCGGATTGAGGTTCTCGCAGGTGAAGGCATGTGTCAGGCGCCCCTAACGAATCAGGCGCCCCCAGGAGCACTATAAAAGGGGGCTCGACCCCAAGGCTTCAACAACCATTCTTCCCAATGCTCCAAACACATTCGCTCTCGTGCTACGCTCCGGCAAAGTTCCATTTCGAGATTTCAGCGCCGACGCCGACCCTCTGTTCCGGAATTCGATCCATCTCGAGCGTCGGTAAAGTTTCATTTTACGAAAGTGTTGTAATTCAGTTTTCAAATTCTATATCTGTACTTTCAATCTGTAAGAATCTTTTCGAATATAGAATTGCCCAAAGTAAACGGTCAAGGACCGTGGGCCTTGAAGTAGGAGTCGACCGCGACTCTGAACCAAGTAAAAAATCTACTTGTGTTCTTGTGTACTTCATTTCTTTCCGCTGCGTATTTACTCTTTCCGAGTCCGAAAAGTTTTTAACGATATTCACCCCCCTCTATCGTTTACTTTGATCCAACAACAACAATTCTATATACCCCTCAGTAGAATGGAGTTGCTGAGTGAAAGAATCGAACTCTTAAGGAGATGATGAATGCTCTTCTATTGAGCTCTAGACTGTCAGATTCGATGTGGGGAAGCTGTGTTAATAGCTAATTACCTTTTAAATAAGGTCTCTCAAAAGGAAATAGAAAAGAGCCCTTATGAGTTATGGAATGGAAGACGACCATCCTACAAATATTTGTGAGTGTGGGGGTGTCTTGCTAATTGTTGGTGCCTGTTCCAAAAAGGATTAAGATAGGACCAAAAACTATTGATTGCATTTTTATCGGATATGCACATAACAACAGTGCGTATCAATTTTATGTACATGAGTCATAATTACCATATATATACAAGAACTCGATAATAGAATCGAGAAATGCCTCATTCTTCGAGTATGTGTTTCCATATAAGACCCGAGAGGATGTTACCTCCTCAAAATGAGTGGATGAAATACCAGAGGAAGAAGAAGATGATGAACCAGTTGAGGTTGCGCCTAGGCGAAGTAAGAGAGCTCGGGTGGAAAAATCTTATGGAATATATTTTATCACTTTCATACTGGAAGGTGAGCCCTAAAGTTACTTAGAAGTAGTAAACTCTTCTAAGAGACCTCACTGGAAAGAGACAATTGCATCTGAGATAGAACCTATGTTACAAAGTCACACTTGGGAACTTGTGGACCTTCCTCCGGGGAGTAAACCATTAGGTTGCAAGTGGATCTTGAAGAAGAAAATAAAATCAGATGACACAATTAACAAGTATAAGGCGAGATTGGTAATTAAAGGTTACCGACAATGAGAAGGTCTTGATTACTTTGATACGTATTCTACAGTGTCGAGAATAACTTCTATTAGAATGTTGTTGGCTATTGCTGCTCTATAGAACCTAGAAATATATCAGATGGATGTAAAGACAACATTTCTAAATGGGGATTTATAAGATGAAATTTACATGGAGCAACCCGAGGGGTTTTCTGTGCCAGGACAAAATAATCAGGTTTGTAAATTGGTGAAGTCGTTATACAGCTTGAAACAAGTTCCAAAGCAGTGACATGAGAAATTTGATAATGTCATGCAAGAAGGTGGATTTAAACTCAATGAATGTGATAAATGTGTTTACACAAAAGCCACAAAAAATGATTTTGTCATCTGTGCTTATATGTAGATGACATACTTATCATTGGAAGTAATGATAAGATAATCAAATCCATTAAAGATATGTTAAAATCAAGATTTGATATGAAAAACATGAGTCTAGCTGATGTGATTCAAGGAATCAAAAATTTTAAAACAGCAAAAGGACTTGTTCTTAGTCAGTCTTATTACGTGGACAAGATTCATGAGAAATTCACCAATGGTGATACTGTGTTGACATGAACACCGATAGATACAAGCCAACATCTATCGAAAAATCGAGAAAAAAGTATTCTCAGGTAGAGTACGCTCGGGTGATTGGAAGTCTAATGTACTTGATGAATTGTACAAGACCAGACTTAACCTACGCAGTAAGTAAACTGAATAGATACACGAGTAATCCCGGTATTGGGCACTATAAAGGGATAACAAGAGTACTGAGGTACTTGAGATATACTCGTGGAAACGGACTGCACTATATGAGATATCTTGCTGTTATCGAAAGATACAGCGATGCGAGTTGGATATCTAACATGAAAGACTCAAAGTCTATGAGTGGATATGTATTCACTCTGGGAAGTACAACCATTTCATAAAAATCTTCTAAGCAAACCGTAATAACCAGATCCACGATGAAATCTGAGTTTGTAGCTCTTGACAAATGCGGTGAAGAGGTTGAATGGCTATGACAATTCTTAGAAGATGTATCGAGATGGCCGAAACCCGTGCCGGCAATCTACATACATTGTTATAGTCAATCGACAATTAGTAGGGCACAAAGCGATCTATATAATGGTAAGTCTAGATATATACGTCGAGACACATACCATTAGATAACTACTCAACTGGAGTTATCACTGTTGACTATATGAAGTCAAAAGATAACTTAGCGGATCCGCTAACCAAAGGGTTAAATCGAGAGTTAGTTGCAAGCTTATCAAGAAGGATGAGTTTGATGCAGGTAGAAAATGTTGGTGCAAAGGAAACCCAACCTATACAAACTGGATATCCCAAGAACTAGGTTCAAAGGGAGAACCTAACTACACTGATAAAGTTGCACACTATGAGGGAATGACCCATTGAAACAGTGAATGATAGCGGTTAAGCATGTGACTTTTAATGATTCAATAGAGTTATGTGGAATACTCTTAAGAGATCACTTATATGAGAAAGAAGTGGAGCCATTTTGAAGAGAATTGGAGGCACAATTCTTAAAACTTCTCGCAGAATTAGGCGTGTTCATGGCCAAGAACGAACACACTCATGAGAACTGAGGTGTATCAGGGAGAGTCCTGGGTGAGATATGTCAATGCTTACATGAACGATAGCATAGTTCAATGACATCATGTCTACTGTCAGCCAGTAAGCAAACAGATCTTCATAAGAGAAGGTTCAAAGGGTGAAACCTACCTATCCTATACTGGACTCAATTGCTGAATGTTATCACATACTTGTTTCCATTCATATGGGGGATTGTTGGATACAAGTGACTGGAAAGGGAGGTGGAGAGTAAAAAGGCTCCATTGTGAATAAAACTTTAGTCTCACATTGGGAGTACTTTCAATGCATATTGGTTGGTTTAAATTGTTTCACAAGCATGTTAGTTGTGAACAAATGCATGGGGAGAGACTCTCCCTCACATGTGGGTGCGCAGGGGGGTGCAAATCCAAGGCCCGGATTTGTACTGAACCAAGTTGATTCGTGTGTGTGCACGACCTGCACTCGTCAAATGCCGGACCGGTCAGGGCAAAATTTGTCCAAGCGAATAAACTAACATTTTACTACCTATAAAATTTTTTGCTCAAATGTAACGAATGCATTAACTGTTGATTAATGCAAAATTAGTAACCTCCAAACGTTTGGATCTGGATGGTTAATTAGCAGTAAATGACGTTAATTCGATCATTAATTGCTGCATGGATCTAAGCGCTATATAAAGAGGCTGTGACCGAGAGCAAAAGATATAAGAAGAGCAACAATTATCTTCCACCTCGTTCCCAAGTCTCTGTGTGTTCCCTGCTCGGTCCCCTGGTAGCAATCAGGTACTTCTTCAGTTCACGAGCAACCAGTGTTTCGTTGTGTCTCTGGTCCCACTGTTATATCCTGAGAAACAGACGTCCATTAGAATCTTGAAGTACAGTTGGAGGAGGATAAAAATTTGCTTCAAGGAAACTACATCACGCAGGCCTTAGTAACTCTTCCTCTCAGGTTCAGGAAGTCTCAGTCGGGAAGTCTGAGTAAGGAAGTCTGGTTTAGGACGTTCGATTCAAGAAGACCAGTTCGGGAAGTCTGGGTCAGAAAGTCTAGTTCAGGAAGTCTGGGTTGGGAAGTCCGGTTCGGGACATCCAGTTCGGGAAGACCGGTTCGGGAACTCTGGGTTGGGAACTCTAATTCGAGGAAACTGGTTTGGGAAGTTCGGTTCGAGAAATTCTGCTTTGGAATTCTAGCTCGGGAGTCTGCATTCTGCATATAAGACAGCTCAGGCCACTCAACAGCTAAGTTGGAATTATATCATAATTTTAATTTATTTTTAAACTCTCTGACAGTATCTCCTACAAAGATATCTATGAGTGAAATAAGTAGTGTGTGTTCAAGAAATACTGCAAATGTTCTTCGACATTTTCCTCTTCTTTTGCATTTAAGGATCACTTCGAGGGAAGAGTTTTAATTACTTCAAAAAATAAATACTGCAAATGTTCTTCGACATTTTCCTCTTCTTTTGCATTTAAGGATCACTTCGAGGGAAGAGTTTTAATTACTTCAAAAAATAAAAATAAAAATAAAAGATGAATATTGGAAATGCCTTTAAAAATGCTCAATTAACACCATCTAGACCGGACCAAGGGTTGGGTCCCACCCGGGTCAACAGGCCGAATGCCCTGTTGACTCGGTTCACCAGGTTGATGCCAGGTCGGTTCCGATTCCAGCCCAAGCTGAACCGACAAGTCAAACCATCGGTTCAACCCGACAGTTCCAACGGCTCCGAACCGCCGGTTAATTTCATTTGACCGTTTTTTGATCAATGACTATGATTTAGTGACCGTTATGATTCAAACTCTATAAATAGAGAGTTTATTTCATCATTTTCACACACATCTTCCCTACTCTCATTCTCAACTTCATATTCTCTACGCGTTTTCAACTCCATCTTTCGACGACAATAGAAGGAGGCCACAGAGCTTCATCATCTTGATCTCGGAGGAGAAAATAAATAGCGCACGAGGATCCCGACATTTAAATTCAATCCACCGATGATGAGTCCGAGGCTTAGCCCTAGCACCTTCCAACGATCAAAACATAAGGAAGTACCAATGCAATTACTTCTAAGGTTTGGGAAAATCCTCCTCTAAAATCTTCTATTTTCACTAAACATTTGGAGAAGGTCACACTTTCGTCGGGAAAATTATGTGCAAAATGTAAGCATTGCAATGCTTCTTGCAAATTCCAAGCTAGTAGCGTCTATGGGTCGTTAAAACGACATGTAGAAATGAAGCACTCGATAGAATATGGACTCGACTGCTCTCAAACACAATTATCAATATTTTCTAGCGGTAGTAGTACGATTCTAGTTTATTTTTATTTCTGATAATAAATTAAGAGAATCATTAACTAAATTTGTTTCCATTGAATCTCTTTCTTTTAGTTTTTGGATCTAAATGCATATTTAAAGATTTTTGTAAAGAATCTCTTAATCCATATGCTAAATATGTTCCTAGGACTACACTTATTCATACAATTAAAAGATTAGTAAAATAAAGAAATAATAATTTAATTGATGAATTTAGTAAATCAAATAATAAAATTTTTTTATGTTTTGATATTTGAAGTGATCATTGGCAAACTCATTCTTATATAGATATGACTTGTCATTGGATCAATAACTCTTGGATCCTCTAAAAATATGAATTACATATTGCATATAACTTTGCACAATTATTATGTTTAATTTTAGAAAAATATGAATTGACTTATAAAATATTTTCAATATCATTAGATAATGCTAGTTCTAATACCGCTTCTATAGATGTACTAAAATTTATTTTCCAATCTGTTATTGGTGGTTTATTTTCTCATATTCATTATGTACGTATGTCATGTTTTAAATTTATGTGTTCAAGATAAATTAAAACTTTCAGAAAATTATATTAAACCAATTAGAATCGTAATTTCATATTTATGGTCACATTCATCTATGATGAAACAATGAGGTAGGTTTTGTAAAGCTAATGAAATGACACCTAAAATATTTTCTTGTAATGTTTTAACACGTTGGAATTCAACATATCAATTATTACAAGATTCATTTCAATATAAATATTTATTAAGTTTATTTTTTGCACAAAATATATATTTATTTTCATAACAATGAAATATTTGTAGTAATATTTATGAAAATTTAAAAGTATTTAATGATGCAACTAAATAATTTTTTGGTGTTTATTATCCTACTACTCATTTAGTTTTAGTGAATTTTTTTAGTATAGTATTAATATTAAATGAACATATTAATAATGAAGCTTTAACTTCTTGCATATTAACTATGAAAACTAAATGAGAAAGATATTTTTATTTTATTCCTGAATTTTATTTAATTGTATTTGCTTTAGATCTTAGATTTAAATTAGAAGTTTTACCAGAAATACTAACTTTATATTATGATGCTTTAATTCCTGTTAAAGATTCTTCTTCTCCTGATCTAGTTAATATTATATATAATATTAAAAATTATTTATATGATCTTTATAATTAATATTATATTAAATATGAAATACAAACTAATATTTCTGAAACACAATAACCTATTAGTACTAATTTAAAACTTATAAAAGCATAACTTTTATTAAAGAATGGACAAAACGTTTACGAGGATCCTCAAGTTCCACACAGGAACTTGAGAATTATTTTAGAACTTTTTTAAATTTTAATAAAACAGATAGCGAAGATTTCGATATCTTAAAGTGGTGGTCACAGAAGGCTCAAAACTTTTTTGTTCTTTTCGTGATTGCCAAAGAAATTTTAGCTTGTCCAGTGTCAACTGTTGTTGTGGAGCAGACGTTCAGTGTCGGCGGGAACATATTAAATGAACGATGATCAACAATATCTCTCGACTTATTGGAATCTCAAGCATTACTAGACAATTGGACCAGAGTCGAGAAAAGAATCCAAGGAATGCAACTTTCAGAAGACGAAGTCGAAGAATTTGGTACCAAAAGAACGAATACAACAGGAATGAGAGGAAATTGAAAGTGTCGGCAGGAACATATTAAATGAGCGACGATCAACTATATCTCTGACTCATTGGAATCTTAAGCATTACTAGACGATTGGACCAGAGCCGAGAAAAGAATCCAAGGAATGCAACTTTCAGAAGACGAAGTCGAAGAATTTGATACCAAAAGAATGAATACAACAGGAATGGGAGGAAATTGAAGTGAGTGATGTAAATTATAAAAGGATAAAAATTGTAAATGAACTACGTGAGCTTTGATTCTCCTATACCTTAAGGGGATACGTAGACAGCTTAAATAAGTACAAGTCCCTTTTTAAATAAATTTTATATTTATATTTATATTTTTAATTTTAATTTTAAGTTTTTTAATATAATCATCTTGAACCGTCCCGAACCGTGACGAATGTGAATCGAATCGTAAACCGGCGATTCTGAACCGTAAATCGTAATCGTCTTCGACGGTTAAGATTAAGGATTGGCCTCTCATGAAGTATTGAACCGTCGATTCCGAATCGTGATCGGATCTAACACCATCTACAAATTGGAGACGTATAATCATACCTATTAATCTTCTCTTGGTTTGAAGATATTCTTTCAAGCCTAAAATATTGATATTGACACAAGCCTTGTGGTAAGAATAAATCATCTGAGGTGTGCCTTAATAGCTCATGTTTCGATTATTCAGATTCGAAAGACAGACAGATTTGAAAAGAATCTATCATCCAAGCATTAAAGTGGAAAAAAATTCTATTTAAAACATTGGCGGCGGCCAGGTGACATCAATTCTTCAGCAGGAGCCCCAAAAGTCGTCGAAAATTTCGGGTGCGTATCCAAGCGATAGTACCGGCGACTGTGGCAGCATTCCCTGTTCGAAAATCTGATCCGGCAGTGGCGAGAGCGAGGACAAGGGCTGGCCTTCCTCGTTTAATTCCGTCGCGGTTTCTAACGGTAGGGCCGGCGACTGTGGCTGCCTCCCCTGTTCAACATTCAGACTGGACAATGGCGGTAGGGACGTCAAGGGTTGGGCTTCCTCGTTAAATTCTGTTGTGCTTTCTGTTGTTAGTGCCAGCGACTGTGGCTGTCTCTCCTGTTCAACATTCAGATTGGACAATGGCGGTGCGGACGTCAAGGGTTGGCCTTCCTCGTTAAATTCGGTTGTGTTTTCCATCCGCTGTGTCTGGCTCCCTTGTTCAACATTCTGATTGGACAATGGTAGGAGCGACGGCAAGGATTGGCCTTCCTTGTTAAATTGCGTTGCGTTTTCCAACGGTAGCGGCAGCGGCTGTGGTTGCATCTCCTGTCCAACATTCTGATTGGACTGCGGCAGGAGCGACACTGAGAGCTGGTTTTCCTCGGTAAAGTCCGTTGCGTCTCCCAACGGTAGCGCAGGCGGCTGTGTCTGCCGCCCCTGTTCAACATTCTGATACAACAGTGCTAGTAACGACGCCAAGCGCTGGCGGCCATTCTCGTTATATTCCGTTGTGTTTCCCTGCATCCCCTGTTCAACATTCTGTTTCGACAACGACAGAACCGACGCCCAGAATGGGCTGGTGGATGATGCATCGGCCATGACCGGGATAGGAGGAGGAGGAGGAGGCATAACTATCGTCACAGGATAAACGGTACCGAGTGGTTGCAGCACATGATTGGGGACTACGGGATAATTGGGATAGCCTACAGGAAGCTGTTGCGGCAACGAAGAATTCTGACTCTTGCGCCTTTTGGGTTGTGGTTGGTGGAGGGCAGATTGTCCGGCGGCGGCTTGTTGCACCTCCGGAGGGTAGACGTTGAGGCCGGCCTGTTGGCATCGATTGACGTAGCAAAACCAGTAGTGCATGACTTCGTTCTCGGATCTGCCCTCCATCTGCGCCATAACAACAAAACCAATAACTAAAAGAGGGAAAACAAAAAACAGATCAATCGATGGAAATTAATAATGAGGATCGTTCGACGTACTTCGGCAGCGATGCGAGACCACTTATTACCGAGCGCCGCATGGAGGCGGCAGAGGCGGATCTCCTCGTCGCGTGAGAAGGCGACGCCGTCGTTCTTGAGGTCGGGGCGGAGGCTGTTAAGCCACCGAAACCGGCAGCTCTGGCCGGTGCGCGCCAGCCCGGTGCTCTGCGGCACCGCATTCCATTTCCCCACGCCGTGAGCCCGGACGTACGCCGCCAGAACAGCGTCTTCCTCCGCCGTCCACGATCTTCTTTTCCTAGTTTTCTGCGGCCGCGCTACTTCCCTGCCTCCTTCCGCCGGCGACGTGCGCAGTTCTTGCGCACTGAGTACTCTTCCCTCGGCCTCCATTGAGACTTTTGTGGGTTTCGATCGATTGAGGCGTACGATAATGGATGAAGGTGGAATATTCGGTTTAGTACGTAGTTCGATCGTATAGAAGTATAGGAAGTGCACAGCGTTTGTATTTATAGAAGTCCTAAAGGTTGTTGAGAAATATTCGGTAAAATATTTCGTAAATTTACTAATATTTTATAAATCATATCTCGCGTATTATTCCGTACTGTACTTATTGACGGGGAAAGATAATTGGACTTAAAAGAGAAAATTACATGGCTAGCGACGAACAAAGTTGAGGTTTAATTTGTTTATATTTTTTGTCCGAGAGGAGATTTTCGGACGGTCTCCGAAAATCTGTAATTCCTATTTGAAATTATAGAACGGAACTCCAATATATTTTAAAACCGAATTTAGATAAATAATATTTTATTTAATTATTCACCGTCACATGCGATCTTTATTTATATATATATATATATATAATTTTAATTTAAATATGATCAAATTAAAATTTAAATAATTCAAATCGAATTCTAACTATATCATTTTTCGAACTCTAATTCGATTGAATAGGATTCAAATAATTCAAATCAAACTTGAGTTTTCATTTTATTTCGAACCGTGAGCAAAATTTATTTATATTTTTAGCTTCGAATGAAATTTAAATATTACATATATTTTCAAGCTAAATTTAAATATTAATATTTTCATGTTATTCGACTCGATTCCTGATAGGGTTGAATAGCCCGTGGTAGGTACGGAGATGAAGAAGTTGCGTGACATGACTCGTCGAGTCGAAGTAACCCTGCTTCCCAAGGCCCAATAACCGCCTCGGGGGACACGCCCTGGAAGGATAGCCAAAAGATCCCTCCTAAGACCACCCCGAGGGCGCCTCGGGAATTATAGAGTTCGTGCTCACCCGGGTTAGAAGGCCCCGAGCTCACCTCGGGGAAGCGGAGCCCGAGTTAGCTTCGACCTCAAGTAACGGTCCTCCCCCCTTTTTTCACGGATCTATGGATAAGCTTCCCCGTCATAATGAGTCATCACGACCCTTAAATGTTGTAATGGGTAGAAGCATAGCAACGACGCAGACCGTTTCAAAGGCTATCCAGTAACCGCTGAAAGAAGGGGAGGACGTAACATAAATCACGGAGACATGGCACCGAACGGAGGGAGGCGCCAAGTCCACCGCCATCAGTATAAAAGTAGTCCAACCCTCCGGTAAAGGGGTTACGCTCTCTCAACCCTACATACATTTTCCTTTCTTGCTGCCTTTACTCTTTATCAATACACTGACTTGAGCGTCGAAGTGGACTCCGCCGGACCCCTTCCGGCGTGTCCCCTAACGCTCGTGTTAAATCTCGCAGGACACGGAGTCCTCCCCTCCACAACGACTTCCACGTGGGCAGGCCCCCGGTAACTGGACATTGTCGCCGACTCCTTCCGGAACAAATTTGGCGCTGTTTGTGGAAACTAGCAAAGCACCTGAAGGAGCACCGATGACAGGATCGGAGGGACAACCCCATGTCCTTACAAGAGAGGAACTCGATCGCCTAGTGGCCAACGCCATCAAAGAGGCGCTGGAGCAACACCAAGTCGAACAAGCTGCCTCACAATAAGGGGATCCTGCGAGGGAGGAGATCCCGAGAGTCTCCGTCTCGCATTCACGGAGATCCGTCACCCCGGTGGGGCGACGGGATGGAGCAACCTTGGGCCCCCAAAGAGAGTCTCCCGGAGACATTGAGAAGGCCACTCGGTGGCCTCCAGCGCCCGAAGGCACAGAGAGGAATAGGGAAAGAGGGATGAACCTAAGACCTCCCATAAGGTTCCCTCTACACCTTTCTCATCCGAGATTGTCGAAGACCCTATGCCAAAGCAGTTTCGCGGGCCAGGGATCCCCGATTATGATGGGAAGACGGATCCAGAAGATCACGTCTGCAAATTCAAGAATGCTGCACTCCTACACCAGTATACTGACGGTGTGAAGTGCCGGGTGTTCTTAAACACCTTGTCGGAGCAGCTCAGCGGTGGTTCTAGAGGCTGTCACAAGGTTCCATCAACTCCTTCGCGGAGTTTAAAACAACCTTCCTTCACCATTTCGCGAGCAGCCGTCGCTACCAGAAGACGACACTTAATCTATTCGCCCTCAAGCAGAAGCCTAAGGAACCACTCAAGGAGTGCATCCAGAGGTTCAACGGGGTGGCGCAAGATGTGCCCATCGCAACATCAGAGATACTCGTCAGTGCCTGCACCCAAGGACTCGTTGAAGGGGACTTCTTCCAATCCTTGGTAAAGAAGCCCCCACCAGCTTCGGTGATTTACTGGGACGCTCCGTCAAGCATATCAATGTGGAAGAAGTACAGTATGCCCGTCGCAAAGATCAAGTCGGAGCCCCCCCCTCTGGCGGCTCCCCGATCAAACAGGAGGGAGCCCTCGACCCCAGCTCGGGGAAAAGACCTTCACCCTAGGAAGGACCAATGGGCTGGTAGGCGCTGGCTGGTTGAGACGATAGATACCGAGAAACAGGAGCCATCACCAAGGTATTGTAGTTACCATGGCAGCTCGACACATTCCACTGAGTGTCACGCCTTGAAGAAGAAGTTCGGCGAGGAGGTAGATATCAATCCTCGAAGAAAGTGGAAATCGGGGTATCGCAGAAGGTCGCCAAGGCGAAGCTTTTCTCCTCGGCGACAGCATGCCGGGGAAAACGAGGCCCGACATCGGTCTCGATCACGATCGCGAGGTAGGAGTCAGGGGCATGCACCCTGAAGATCTCTCTCCTTAGAAAGAGACCCCCAGAAGGGCAAGGTCCCCATGCGTGGTCCGCCCTCGAGTCATGTGGGAGTCATCTCCGGAGGACCTACTGGAGGGGACTCCAACCGGGCAAGGAAGTCTCATACCAGGCGACTAGAAAATTATTCCATTGGAACCAGCCGGAGTCGGGAACCTGGCCCTACAATATCTTTTAGACCAGCTGACCTGGAAGAAGTGGAGGCTCCCCATGAAGACGCCTTAGTGATCATAGCCCGTATTGCTAATTACGAGGTTAAGCGCATCTTTGTGGACACAGGGAGTTCGGTGAACATCTTGTACAAGGCAGCTTTGGACCAGATACAGATCGATGAAGATGAGTTGCTCCCAGTCTCTACCCCACTGTTTGGCTTTACGAGGTATTGAGTACAACCGATAAGGCAGATTACCCTCTCGCTCTCCTTGGGAAGTGACGTGCTGGAGAGGACCAGAAGGACTCCCTTCTTGATCGTGGATGCGCCCTCCTCCTACAACGCCATCCTGGGCCACCCGATGCTCAGCACTTTCCAGGCAGTGGTCTCTGTTTACCACCAGAAGATAAAGTTCCCGGTAGGCGACCGAGTGGTTGAAGTTAGGGGAGACCAGCTAGTATCTCGACAGTGCTACAGTGGGGAAGTCCGAACAGAGTCCCGGAAGAACCCAAGGGGTCTCGAAGGCTAGCTGAAGAAAGTCATGCACGTAAAGAGAAGGACCAGGACTAGGGAGGTCCAGGCTAGGCAATCGTCTCATATCCTCCCAGTCCCGGTAAGATTTGCATTATATAATGAATGTCCTTTTGTGTATTTTGGTTGTCTTGTAACAAATTCAAGTAATAAAGGAAGATGTTTTCTTTCAACCATCTATGCACAATTAAGAGTCAAAACCCTAATATCTCGCGGTGCAGCCGATGCCCGAGGTACTTAGACTTGGTTTGGGTTGCTACGCTCGACCGAGTACCTAAAACCCTAATACCTCACGGTGCAGCCGATGCCCGAGGTACTTAGGCATGGTCTGGGTTGCTACGCCCGACCAAGTACCCAAAACCCTAATACCTCGCGGTGCAGCCGATGCTCGAGGTACTTAGGCTTGGTCTGGGTTGCTACGCCTGACCAAGTACACAAAACCCTAATACCTCGCGGTGCAGCCGATGCCCGGGGTACTTAGGCTTGGTCTGGGTTGCTACGCCCAACCAAGTACCCAAAACCCTAATACCTCGCGGTGCAGCCGATGCCCGAGGTACTTAGGCTTGGTCTGGGTTGCTACGCCCGACCAAGTACCCAAAACCCTAATACCTCACGGTGCAACCGATGCCCGAGGTACTTAGGCTTGGTCTGGGTTGCTACGCCCGACCAAGTACCCAAAACCCTAATACCTCGCGGTGCAGCCGATGCCCGAGGTACTTAGGCTCGGTCTTGGTTGCTATGCCGGACCAAGTGCCCAAAACCCTAATACCTCGCGGTGCAGGCGATGCCCGAGGTACTTAGGCTTGGTTTGGGTTGCTACGCCCGACCAAGTACCCAAAACCCTAATACCTTGCGGTGTAGTTGATGCCCGGGGTACTTAGGCTTGGTCTGGGTTGCTACGCCCGACCAAGTACCCAATACCCTAATACCTCGCGGTGCTGCCGATGCCTGAGGTACTTAGGCTTGGTCTCGGTTGCTACGCCCGACCAAGTACCCAAAACCCTAATACCTCACGGTGCAGGCGATGCCCGAGGTACTTAAGCTTGGTTTGGGTTGCTACGCCCGACCAAGTACCCAAAACCTTAATACCTCGCGGTGCAGCCGATGCTCGGGGTACTTAGGGTTGGTCTGGGTTGCTACGCCCGACCAAGTACCTAAAACCCTAATACCTCGCGGTGCAGCCGATGTCCTAGGTACTTAGGCTTGGTCTGGGTTGCTACGCCCGACCAAGTACCCAAACCCTAATACCTAGCGGTACAGCCATTCCTGGGTACTTAGGCTTGGTCTAGGTTGCTACGCCCGACCAAGTATCCAAAACCCTAATACCTCGCGGTGCAGCTGATGCCCGGGGTACTTAGGCTTGGTCTGGGTTGCTACGCCCGACCAAGTACCCAAAACCCTAATACCTCGCGGTGCAGCCGATGCCCGAGGTACTTAGGCTTGGTCTGGGTTGCTACGCCCGACCAAGTACCCAAACCCTAATACCTCACGGTACAGCCGATGCCTGAGGTACTTAGGCTTGGTCTGGGTTGCTACTCCCGACCAAGTACCCAAAACCCTAATACCTCGCGGTGCAACCGATACCCGAGGTACTTAGGCTTGGTCTGGGTTGCTACGCCCGACCAAGTACCCAAAACCCTAATACCTCGCAGTGCAGCCGATGCCCGAGATACTTAGGCTTGGTCTGGGTTGCTATGCCCGACAAAGTACCCAAAACCCTAATACCTCGCAGTGCAGCCGATGCCCGAGGTACTTAGGCTTGGTCTGGGTTGCTACGCCCGATCAAGTACCCAAAACCCTAATACCTCATGGTGTACCCGATGCCCAGGGTATTTAGGCTTGGTCTGGGTTGCTACGCCCGACCAAGTACCCAAAACCCTAATATCTCACGGTGCAGCCGATGCCCAAGGTACTTAGGCTTGGTCTGGGTTGCTATGCCCGAACAAGTACCCAAAACCCTAATACCTCGTGGTGCAGCCGATGCCCGAGGTACTTAGGCTTGGTCTTGGTTGCCACGCCCGACCAACTACCCAAAACTCTAATACCTCGCAGTGCAGCCGATGTCCGAGGTACTCGAGGTACTTAGGCTTGGTTTGAGTGTACATATAATCTAGATCGAAATTAAATAAAAAGCTCGGCTAAACATGTGTCATATTTAATTACTAAAATTAAATACCTATCTAGCCTCGTCAACCTCGAGGATTCAAATAATTACAATAATGCACAATCCAATCACACACAAATTATTTAAATCATAATAGTTGGAATCTAGTGCCTGCATCAAAGAGTTAGCCTATGCACATCCACATATTATCTGGCTAAAATAAAATATATGATAATGTGCAAAAAGTAACCCAATCCTAAACACACAAAATCAGAAACCTCGCTCTAATACCAGTTGTTGGGTATGACTTGGCGGGTTTCCTAAGCGAATACCTGGTCGTCCATGAGAGACCTCTCCATGCCCATGGATTAAAAAATTAATCTAAATGGAGACCTATCTCCCATACGACTGTCTCGTCATCGTATCAATTGATTCGAGTTACAACTTAGCCAAACTCAAAGTTCGAGCCTTGTAACTCGTCTAACCAATTGATCGCGGAAAAGACAATGAGCGGATCACCGATTTTTGTGTTTATTATTGGGATCTAAATAATTAATTATCAACAATAATTAACATATAATTATTAACATGATACCTAATTAATCTCCACATAAAATGATAGAATTAACAAAGGAGCCAAGAGAGTAATATACCTCTCGTTACCTTACGATCTTCTATCGTATGACCCTCCCCTCTTGGACGTCATGTGGGCGATGATCTACCGTGATTTGGAATCACCAAGACCTTCCAATTAACCGCTTCTTCTCACACCAACCAACCCCAAAGCTAGGGTTTACCGCCGACCCTCCTTCTTCCTCTCCTCCTTGCGCCGCCGACCTTCCAAGGACTCCAAATCCCGCCGGCCACAAGGAAGCACTGGAGAGGAACCTAAGGAAGAGGATGAAGAAGAAAAGGAGAAAGGAAAGACCCTTCCTTGCCTCCAAAACCCATCGGTTCCTCAGCCCAAGCTCTCGGCGCCGCAAGGAAGTTGCCGCCGGTTCTTCTCCTCTTCCCTTGCTTATGTCCGGCGCCAATCACCACTAAGGTGATGAGAAGTGATTGGTGGAGAGAAGAAGCACAAGAGATGATCGGAATCTCCTCTTTCCTTGCTTCTAATCGGCCACCACCTTCCCTTCTACTCGCCGGTGCCCACTAGCCCTAGGAGAGAGAAAAAGAATAAGAGAGAAGAGAGAAAACCCAAGGGTTTGATGATCAATTGGATTAACCTTGGTTTCATGATACCATGGGGTATTTATAGGGCTACGATAGGGACAATGAGGAGGAGTTAGTTCTTGGCTTGCTAATGGATCCAAACCTGATCCATTAATGAAGATCCATTCCACTAAAGGATCTCCATTGAACTACCTCACCAACCCCCATATTTTCATATGGGCTCCACCTATTATGAGTACATCCATCTCCCCATATTTAAGATATTGAATGTCCGTTGATTAATTTAAATTACTGATAATTTTAATTAATCAACCTCTAACTTTTTGACTAGTACCACTCATCGTTATCATCATGTTGGACCAAGTCCACCTGTAGGATTTAACATGATGAACCTTATGAGCTCATCAAGGGGGCATCATCATCCCGACTCACCAAGACACGGATTCTGTCTATAATCAACGGTACACAATGTAAATAATATTATTTTCCAACTTACCGGGCCTATCGATTTAGCAGAATAAATCTCGCCCATTGGTACATCAAAGAAATAACTACTAAGTACATGTGCCCGTTATTATATCGGGATTTAGAGCATGTACTCCATAATAAATCGAGGTCCGATCCAATTATAAAGTCAGTATAAATTGGATCACCTCTATGTTGGTCATGCTCAATGCACACAAAGTGCACTAGTGTAATTCTATGGTCACGATAAACCACACCTAATTACACTATAACCATCTCGATGGTTTGTCCAACTCCATGTCGGTTGTGAGCCTCTACTTATACTCTGCAAGAGACTGATAACATGATCTTCTGTGTGTCACCACACACCATGTTATCTACAATGCAAAGTATCAGACAGTTATACACATACTAATATAAACATGCAACAGTATTGTTGTGATTCTCTTTCAAAATGTAGATGTTCATAGAAAAAGACAAGTCTTTTAGTATACATCCTAACACTTTCGCCTGGGGATCAGCTAAGCCGATCTATAAGGTCTCATGGGTCTTCAGGCTCTTTCGAGCTTCTGTCCTGACTTCCCCACTATAGCATCGCCGAGAAACTAACTGGTTCCCCCTAACCTCAGCCACTTGGTTCTCCATCGGGAATTTGATCTTCTGGTGATAGATTGAGACCACAGTTTGAAATAAGATGAGGGTTGGTCTCCCCAAAATGACATTATACGACAATGGGGCATCCACTATCATGAAGGGAGTTCTCCTCGTCCCCTGCAAGGTATCATTCCCTAAGTCCAGGGACAGAGAGATCTGTCCTAATGGCTGAATTCAATGTCCAGGAAGCCGAACAGCGGTGTTGAGATGGGGCACAACTCACCTTTATCTATTTGCATCTAGTCCAACGCTTCTTTGTACATGATATTGACAAAGCTTCCTGTATCAACAAAAATGTGCTTAACTTCATAATTAGCTATGCGAGCAAGAATTACCAGTGCATCTTCATGGGGGGCCTCAACATCCTCCAGATCATCGGGGCTGAAGGAGATGACAAGCCCATTGCGCTTCTTCCTACTCGTCCTGATGGCGTAGTTTTCCAACCTACGCGTGTGAGACTTCCTTGCCCGATGGGAATCTTCATCGATTGGGTCTCCTGAGATCATTCTGATGTGACCCAACAGAGGTCGCTGGGCAGGAGCCTTGCCCTTCACCGAGTCTCACTTCGGAGAAGCATATCAGCGGGGTGACGCCTCCTTGGATCTCTCTTCGAAAAGCGATCAAGCCCGCCTCCTAGGTTCCTCTTCCCCCGCATGCCTTCACCTAGGGGATCGGCTTCGGCAAGGGGATCTTTGCCGATACCCTGTGTTGCTCTACTTCTTGCATGGCTTGGCACCGACGCTCTTAGATCTCCTCCTCTTCAAAGTGTAGCACTCCTCTGTGGAGTTCATAGTACTACCATGAAAATCGCAGTACTTCTCAAGCGGTGTTGGTCCTTCAATGTCCACTGTTGCCACTAGATTCTTCCGGTGGTCCCACTGACTTTTACCTGAGCAAGAATTCTTCGCCCGGGTAGGAGCAGGTGGTTCCTTTCTCTCAGATCGTATCAAGATTTGAATAGGTGCCCCTGTCGAACCCTTTCGGCGAGCGTTCTGCACTTCTTCTACATTGACGTGCTTGACTGACCACTCCAATAGATCATCGAAGCTAGTCGGTGGCTTCTTCATAAGGGACCGAAAGAAATCTCCTTCAGCAAGTCCCTACATTAAGGCGCTAACAAGAATCTCCGCAGTGGCACTTGGCACGTCCTGTGCTACCCAATTGAACCACTGGATGTAGTCCTTCAGCGGCTCCTTGGTCTTCTGTTTCAGGGCGAAGAGATTAAGTGTCGTCTTCTGATAACTCAGCTGCTGGCGAAGTGGTGTAAGAAGACAATCATAAACTCCAAGAAGGAGTTTATAGAATCCTACGGTAACCTCTGGAACTACTGCTGAGTTGCTCCCGACAACGTGTACAAGAATACCCGGCACTTCACACCATCTGTATATTGGTGTAACTGAGCCACGTTCTCGAACTTGTAAATATGATCTTCGAGATTTATTTTCCCATCGTAATCATCAATTTCAGAACCGTGGAATTGCTTGGGCATGGGATTATCTACAATATCCCGGACGAATGGCGAAGATGTGTACTTTGGGAGAACTTTTACAGGTTTACTCTTTCCTTGTCCTTCTTCTTGGCGCAGAACGCTAGAAGCAGTTGTATGTACTTTCTCTAGTCCTCCATTGGAGTCTTGCCTATGTCATAGGGTCGCGTTCACGGGCACATCTGAAGGCGACATGGATTTTCGATATTGAACATAGGAGGTTGATGCTCTCTGGGCGCCTGCCTATAACGGATTTGTCCGTTGAGAAGCATCTTGTTCAATTTGATGTTGCTCTAGAGCTCCTCAAACAGCATAGGCGATTAGACGGTCTAACTCTGAAGGATCGATTTAGGCGTGCAGAGGGGGGGGGTGAATGTACTTTCACGGATCGTTTTGATCTTTGGTATCCACCCAGATGGGTGACTAGTCCAAGGATCCACGCCGCGAGCACAACTTTTCACTATCGAAAAGTCTCCATGAGGCGGAGAAACCTTTACAGCAGAATCTTTCTCTTTACAGATGCAGAAATATGATGGAGGAAGCAAAAGTCATTCTACAATTTGGCAGCACTTCGTTACTGTACGAAACCGTACATGCACGTGTAACGAGGAGCTCCTTTTATAGGTGAAAAGGACAGATTCGCAGTCTGTCCAGACCCGCACCAGTCGACTGCCCCGAGGGCAGTCGACTGACCCGACATTAAATGCCGGCCAATGGCTAGTTTTGGGGTATACCAGTCGACTGCCCCAAGGCCAGTCGACTGGTCTGAAGTTGCGAACTTTCTGTGGGTTTTGGCAGTCGACTGCCTCTGGGCCAGTCGACTGCCCTGCCTCCTAGCTCAGCTCCAGCCACTCTGAACCTTCTCCTTCGCGTGTGCCTTCAGGTCTGCTCCCTTGGCTCGCCCCTTGAAGTCCTTTTCCTCTGGCTATCGTCCCTCGGATGCGCACGCAAGCCTTCCCTTGGCTTGCCTCCATGCCACCCTTCACGTGTGCCCTTTAAAGTCCACTTCCCGGCTTGCCCTTGGAGCTCTCCTCCCTCGGCTCTCGTCCCTCAGATAGGTCCCACCAAGTGTGATTCTCCAAGTCCTGCAAACTCAATCACACAAATCAAATACAACATAACACTCTAACTTTAAACCTATTCGCCCACACATCAAAACCATGATCTTCCAATCATTTAAGGGCCGATTGCCTCAACAATCTCCCCCTTTTTGATGTGTGGCAATATGTTTAAGTTAGAGATAAATAACAGCAATAGCAATAGCAAAAGATAGCAATTGAAACATTATGAGACATAATAACCCTAAGAGGTAACCTCCCCCTTAACTTATATCTTCTCCCAATTTTTAATTCTAATCACATTCCAAGTTAAGTTTCCACTTAACAACATCAATATATGTAAGAATGTAAGATATATCAAAACCTAAGATGTACCTCCCCCTTAATCCATGTCTTCTCTCCAAATTTTAACCTTTCAAGGTCTAAATTAGACAAAATACCTAAAATCATCCATTTTAAGTCAAAATTCTAACTTAAACCACCCATTCTCCCCTTTTGACCCCAGGAAAATGATTGCCTCAAGCAACCAAACGCTACGGTATCAAATGTGAGAATTTTCGATTTCTGAAATTTCTCACAGTGGCTGAAAATATGCGTGCCAGTCGACTGCCAATAGGGCAGTCGACTGATACACTATCAGTCTGATATTTCAGGTTTTCTGCCGAATTTCAGAAACTTTCAAAAATTCTAGAAAATTCCAAAAATTGTAAAATTTTGCATACATGTTTGAAATGTTATACTCTATCAGGGAAAAATATTAAACCATATAAAATTTTAAACATGCATGACTTTTGATAAAAATCCAAAAGTTTTGAAAATCACTATATTTTGTATCAAACTTTAAAACCAAATTTGCAATCATATGACTTTGAAAGACATGGCTAAGTATGTAAAACATAAAATGGTTTTCAAAGTTTTAAAATGTCCAACAATGATCTTTGGCAAAGTGTCCATTGATTAAACAATTGCCTCCCCCATAGTTGGTCTAGTTTTGATATTTTGATACTTTTAATGGTTCAACAATGTGCCACAAGCACAAGTGAGCCAAATGTATCACCCTAATGGATCAAGCACCCTTTTTCAAAGCTAATGTTTCCAAGTTCATCCTATACTTCCACAAAACACATTCCAAGGCCTCTTCTTAAGGATGTAAACTCTGATTCGGGAAGAGGCTTGGTAAAGATGTCGGCTTGGTTCGACTTTGATTCAACATAGTGTAGTTCTATGTCTCCCCTTGCCACATGGTCTCTAATGAAGTGATGTTTCACTTCAATGCGTTTTGTTCTAGAATGGTGAACCGGATTTTTAGTTAGGTTGATGGTGCTTACATTATCACACAAGACTTTGACCTTGGTGTAATGTAGCTCATAGTCCTCTAAGGTGTGCATGATCCAAAAGAGTTGGGAAACACATCCACCCATTGCCACATATTCTGCCTCCGTTGTTGATAGGGCAACTCATGGTTGTTTCCTACTACTCCAACTAACTAAAGAAGACCCAAGGAATTGCCACCCTCCACTTGTACTCTTCCTATCTAACTTACAACCCGCATAGTCAGAGTCGGTGTATCCAATTAGATCAACACTAGGGGTTCTAGGATACCAAAGTCCGACATTTAGGGTCCCTTTCACATACCATAGGATCCTCTTGACTACAATCAAATGAGACTCTTTGGCACATGATTGGTACCTTGCACACATACCTACCGCAAAAAGTATGTCGGGTCTACTAGCGGTTAGGTATAGGAGGCTACCAATCATGCTCCTATATTGTTTAGAGTCTACCATTTTTCCTTCAATGTCACTATCCATTTTCACATTAGTTCCTATGGGTGTAGATGCTTCCTTAGCATGTTCCAAACCAAATTTCTTTAGCATCTCTTTAGCATATTTGGTTTGAAATACATGTGTACCTTCATTCGTTTACTTAACTTGAAGGCCTAAGAAAAAGGTTAACTCTCCTACAAGACTCATCTCAAATTCATCTTCCATACATTTGATGAATTCTTGTAAGAAGTCATTATTTGTTGACCCAAAAATGATATCGTCTACATAGACTTGGGCAACAAATATGTCCTTATCCTTAGATTTTAGGAACAATGTAGGGTCAATTGTTCCTCTTCTAAACCCCTTAGACACCAAAAATGAAGAAAGCCTCTCATACCAAGCCCGGGGAGCTTGTTTCAATCTATATAAGGTTTTTCTTAATTTAAACACGTGTCTTGGATAGTTGGGGTTCTCAAACCCAGGAGGTTGTTCTACATAGACCTCTTCCTTAATAATCCCATTAAGGAATGCCAACTTCACATCCATTTGGTGGAGTGTAAAACCCATGTGAGCTGCATAGGCTAGTAGAATTCTAATTGATTCTAACCTAGCTACGGGGGCATAGGTCTCATCATAATCTAATCCCTAAACTTGGTTAAACCGCCTAGCCACTAATCTAGCCTTGTTCCTAGTGATTTTACCTTGGTCATCTAATTTGTTCTTAAAGACCCATCTCGTGGTTACAATGGTACAATAGTGGGCCTAGGAACTAACTCCCAAACTTCACTCCTCTCAAATTGGTTTAGCTCTTCTTGCATGGCCAAAACCCAATCAGCATCTCCCAATGCTTCATCAATGGTCTTGGGTTCTAATTGGGAGATTAGAGCTATTTTACTAGTTTGATCCCTAAAGTAGGACCTAGTCCTTACTCCTTGATTTACATCACCCACAATTTGGTCAATAGGATGATCATGGTGATGTCTCAAGGGTCTAGAGGTTGTAGGTTCATTTACTCCTTCTTCCTCATCCTCTAGGGTACTTCTTACTCCCCCTTGATCATTACCCTCCAAATGTAGGTCTTGGATTCTTTGGGCAAGAGGTTGGACCTCTTCTATGTCCTTATCAATAGAGGCCTTTCTAGGGTAGGTACTAGTAGTTTCATCAAATTTGACATTTGAGGACTCCTCAATCACTTTTGTCTTCTTGTTGTACACTCTGTAACCCCTACTAGTCAATGAATACCCTACTAAGATTCCTTCATCGGCTTTTGACTCAAATTTTCTTAGGTCGTCTTTGGTATTTAAGATGTAAACTTTACATCCAAAGACCCTAAGATAGTGGACTTGGGGTACCCTTCCATTCCATAGTTCAAAGGGTGTTTTCCTAAAAACTTATGTACCAACACCCGATTTTGAATACAGCAAGCGGTGTTAACCGCTTCGGCCCAAAAGTAGCTAGGAAGAGAGTATGCATTAAGCATAGTCCTAACAGCTTCTTGTAGGGCTTGGTTTTTCCTCTCAACTACCCCATTTTATTGAGGAGTCCTTGGGCATGAAAACTTATGCTTGTACCCATTTTCAACACAAAATTGTGTGAAATCAGCGTTTTGGAACTCCCCACCATGGTCACTCCTAATTCGGTTTATTTTGATATTCTTTTCGTTTTCTACCCTTTTACTAAAACCTATAAAGATATCTAGGGTATCATCCTTATGTTTCAAGAAATAGACTCAAGTAAACCTAGAAAAATCATCTACTATCATTAGACAATATTTACTCCCCACAAGTGAGGGAGTACTATGACAATCAAACAAGTCTATATGTAAAAGTTCTAAAGGTAAGGAGGTGGTGATTAGAGTTTTACCTTTGTGTGATGCTTTTGATTGCTTACCCTCTTGGCATGCATCACACAACTTGTTCTTTTCGTACTTGATCATTGGGAGCCCCTTCACCAATTCTTCCTTGGCCACTCTTGCAATGTTCCTCATGTTGACGTGTCCAAGTCTTCGGTGCCACAACCACCCTTCTTCTTCTTTAGACATGAGACACTTAACAACATTGTTAGTAGCATAAGATAGATCAAGATAATATAAGTTTGCCTCTCTAAACCCTTCTAATATGATAGTGTTTGATTCACTTTGCCTGATTACACATTTCTTAGCATGAAATTCTACTCTAAAACCGGCATCACATAGTTGACTCACACTTAATAAATTAAACTTTATATCCTTAATTAAAAGTACTTTATGAATCGAAATAGTTGGAGATACCTCAATTGTGCCCCTACCAATGATCCTCAACTTTCCACTATTCCAAAAGGAGACTGTCCATTCTCTTAGGTAGCTAATAGTGGTGAACTTGCTCACATCCCCGGTCATGTGTCTTGAGCATCCACTATCTACTATCCACAAAGTTGGGGCCTCCTTCACCTTTACCTAGACAACATGGAAAACATACTCTTTTGGTACCCATATCTTTGATCCATAAGCATCATTTAAAAATTTCTTAGGTACCCATGCCTTCTTTGTGGTTCCCCTAGCCCCTAGTCTCCTAGATGCACCAATCCTACCAGTAAGTGAGACGAATGCTACTTCCTTGATCTTAGGTCTATAACCCAATCCGGCCTTGTTATATACAACTTTTTGACTGTTGATGATCATATCAAGGTTACTTGATCCTACTTGGAATTTCCTAAGGGCCTTTGTGAGGTCATCTACTTGTTTCCTTAACTCCTTATTTTCATTTTCAATATGTGAAACATGTGAAGAGGTAGAGCTAGCATGCAAATCTTTAAGTTTAATAGTTTCTACTCTAAGCATGACAATTTCTTCCTTAAGATCCTTAATTCTACTTCTAGCTTTAGCTAAATCCAAGTTCGTGCTAGAAATAATTTTCACTAAGGTAGAGGAGGGTAAGTGGTATACCTCACTTATCGACGCTTCTGACTCTAATGATGATGAAGTGGAGGAGCTCTCATCTTCACTGCTTGAGCTCCGTTCATCGTCTGATGAGTCCGAATCATCTTGTGCCACAAGAGCGAAGTGGGAGACTTGCTCTTCTTCTCCTTCTGAGGATGAGGGATCGTCCCACGTTGCCTTGAGGTTCGTGACACTCTTTTCCTTTCCCTTTGACTTCTTCTTGTCACTCTTCTTCTTCTCTTCCTTCTTGTCATCCCTCTTCTTCAACTGGGGACACTCGTTCTTCATATGTCCTTCTTGGTGACAGTTGTAACATATGATGTCCTTGGCCTTACCCTTACCTTTGGCCCCTTTCCTAGCATATGACTTGTTAGAAAAATTTTTAAATGCTTTACAAAATTTTCTTACCATAAAGGCCTCTTGGTCACTGTCCATAGAGGCACTTGACTCCTCTTAGTCCGATGACGATGAGTAGATCACCTTCTTCTTCTCCTTTCTCTTCTTCTTCTCCTTTTCTGCAACAAAAGCAATACCTTTCTCTTTTGCCGAAATGTTAGCTTGCTCGTGCAGTTCAAATTCACAAAATAGATCGTCTAATTTAACTAAAGATAAGTCCCTTGATACCTTGTAAGCATCAACCATGGATGCTCACAGGGTGGTTCTCGGGAAGGCTTGTAAGACATACCTGACGATATCCCGATTTTCGATTTTCTCTCCAATCACATGGAGCTCGTTTATTACTTCCTTTACCCTTCCATGCAGCTGACTGACGGTCTCGTTGCTCTTCATGGAGAGGGATTGCAGTTGGGCCACCAACAAGTCCTTCTTGGCTCTTCTGGACTCGTTTGACCCCTCGTTTAGTTCAACTAACTTGTCCCATAGCTCCTTGGCGCTCTTGAACGACCCCACCTTGTTCAGTTGCTCCTTTGAGAGTCCGCATTGCAGTGTGGTGGTGTCCTTGGCATTTGACTGCGCCCTCTTCATCACCTCCTTTGACCATGTTCTCATAGGTGTAGGGTCTCCTCTTTCATCGACGGGTGCCTCGAAGCCATCTGCAACACTTATCCAAGTTTCAATATCATTCATGAGATAGTACTGCATCCTACCTTTCCAGTACGCGAAGTCGTTGCCGTCGAAGAATGGTTGTCGTGCGGTGGAGTATACCTCTTGAAACGCCATTACAATTGCTCCGGTTGACGGTTAGATCTTCCGAAACGCATCGGCTCTGATACCAACTGAAGGATCGATTTAGGCGTGCAGAGGGGGGGGGGGTGAATGCACTTTCGCAGATCGTTTGGTCTAAGTCTTCTCATAAATTGGTTCAGTACAGCAAAATCATGCAAATATTTTTCCTTTATGAAAATTATTCCCTATATGCAATTTTAATTCCTGCTATTTTTATCTGTTTTTGATATATGGCAAAGGGGGAGAGATAAGAAAGGAGAGAATTTAAAATTTTCTATTTAAAAAATTTTTTGTCGTAAATTTTTTTCTCTCAAAATTTCAAAATCTATCCTTTATTCAAAAAGTACTTAACTAAGCTTTTCAAATTTTCAAGTACTTAAGCTTTTCAAAAATTCAAGTACTTAAGCTTTTAATTTTCTAAGTACTTGAGCCTTTCAAAACCTTCTAAGTACTTAAGCTTTTCAAAAATTCTATAAGTACTTAAGCTTTTAATTTTCTAAGTACTTGAGCCTTTCAAAACTTTCTATGTACTTTTAAAAATTGAGTTGTCAAAAGATTTCCAAGTACCTAAACTTAAGTTTTCAAAAGTGCAAAAATCATTTTTTGAAAATACAAAAGTCTTCTGTTGAAAAATTCAAAGTAAAATTTTTTTTGAACCCCACGAATTTTTAAAAAATCTAGGGGGAGAGTCCTTCCAGGGGGAGGGAACAAAATGTTTTTTTTCATGCTTTGATTAAACTTAACTTTTTGAACTAGGGTTGTCATAAATCAAAAAGGGGGAGATTGTTAGTGCAGAAAGCACCCAAGTCAAACCTGTGTTTTGATAATGGTAACAGGGTTCAAAAGTTAAGTCTTACTTGTTATTTAATATGTTACTCTAGTGTGCAGGGTAAAAAGCCCTAGCGAAGGACTGCTAGGTACTAGTGAAGGAATGACAGGATAATAAGCCCTAGCGAAGGACTGCTAGGCACTGGCGAAGGAATGCTAGGGTAAAAAGCCCTATCGAAGGACTGCTATGCACTGGCGAAGGAATGCCAGGATAAAAAGCCCTAGCGAAGGACTGCTAGGCACTGGCGAAGGAATGTCAGGGTAAGAAGCCCTAGCGAAGGACTGCTAGGCGCCAGGCGAAGGACAGCCTGGGACTGAAGCCCTAGCGAAGGAATGTTAGGCACTGGGCGAAGGACAGCTCGGCATCCAAGACCTGGCGAAGGACCGCGAGGCAAAAGTCCAACCAAAGGAATGGTTGGCATCAGGTAATTTCTCCCGAGAGGAGTAGGTGAGGACGCGTTCCCCATCGAGGGAACAGTAGGCGTCGGTTCGACCTAGGGTTCCATTTTGGAAGCCCAAAGTCAGAACCAAGACAGCTAAGGCTGTATAAACTAATATTTTATTATTTTATTGTGTTTTGGACTAACCCTGGATGCAGGACCGAAGGAACGAGTGTCTGCAGCTCAGAGAGCCTCAAAGGAATGAGGCAACAGCTGACCAGGGCGCCCGGAGTGTCCCGGGCGCCCCCAAGGTAAACACAAAACACAAGAAAGCAAAGCAAGCTTCGACAGCTCAACTCCCGGGCGCCCTCGTGCTCCCGGGAGCCCCCAGCGCTCCGGCGCCCCCTAGCGTCCCGGGCGCCCCCAGCGCCAAGTACCGAAGCAGC